>MKYW01000022.1:519320-544527 GCA_015776835.1 Aphidius ervi
TTGGCTATGGTAGTATGTGTGTGCCTATCCAGATGGAATACAGACACGCATACTACCAAGAACCTGTCAGTATAGTGAATATATTTTGGACAGAGGGGCACTGAAAATATTTTTTATAACCATATGTAGATGCGCACCCTCTTGGGCCCAAACTTTGTTCGACGATGGGATTTACTTTCGACCTTAATAATTTATAATTCAATAATAATTTCAAAAAAATTTAATATCTAAAATGTTTTCTTATTACTTTCTTCTTCTTCTTCTTCAAAAAAAAAACATTATTTTAGGATAATTCACGATGGCACATGTTAAATTATAAAAAAAAGTTTAATGTACAATACCCGACGTCTTTATGAACCTCTGCTTGTTTACATAAAATTTTTATTTGTTTGAATATATATATTTTGTAAATTTATATATACTCACAGATATATATACAAAGCTAAACGTCAAAAGCTCTCTTCATTATTTAAATTTTCTCAAAAAATCCATTCAAAATAAAATCAATTTATCTCACGTTTTTACAATATTGATTATAATAAATTTAACTAATTTTTCTTTAGATATTTTTATTGAAAAAAGACGTCATTTGTGAAATTTTCCTTCAAATGTCGTCTGATAAATTTTACTACCAACAAAAAAAATAAATAAAAAAAACTAACAATATATAAAACTAAAAATTTTCCAATACAACCAAACAATTTGCCTTCAAAAAAAAAAGCTGGCAAATTTCCATTAAATGAATCGTCATTTGCGTGGCCAAAGAATAAGTTCACATTTATTTATTTTCTATATATCACGTGTTACATTTAAAGCTATCATAGATCTTTTTTGCCTTTAAAAAAATTTTATAATTCAATTTATTACAATATTTTATTTATCAAATAAAAATAATATGTAACATTTATTTACTTAAAAAAAAAAAATAAAATACACATAAAAATTGCTGAATAATTTATTTTGTTATTGCTCTTTTATATTTTTGTATTTTTTAATTGATGTAATAGTTATTTTGTTTTCAAAATTTACATTAGCATTAATTAAAATTCAATGTTTATTTTTCCAAGAAATTCGTGACGAAATTGTTTTAAATAATGTTTTAATTGTCAAGCATGTTACGATCTGCTTCCTTACGAATTTTCTCGTTTTTTTTTTTTTTATCTATTTATATAAATTTAACTATTTCGAGATACTTTGTTATGCGTTTAGTCTATGATGGCATAGTTTAACCAAGCCATTCAAATTATCATTCTAAAAATCAACCCTAAATATAATATAATAATTAAAATTTTAATCTAAATAAACAACCTCGAGATTATTAATAGTCCATCAATAACTGATTGAATATTGAAGACTCTGATAAACATTCAAAATCATAGCCAAAAAAAATAAATCATAAACAAAGTAGATAAATTTAAATTCAAAAAAAACCATCGGCCATTGAACTGGTTGATTGATTTTGTATAAATAAAAAAAAAAACAGCCAGACATATACAAAAATCAGACTCAACAATCATCAAAAAGACATTTGTAAATTTCATACAATTTTTTTTTTTTGCTTTAAAAATTTATTTTTTATTTTAACTGTCATAATTTTTTGTTCATTTGAATGCCAAGTTATTGTTCGTTCAAGTTCAATATTTATTGTTAACTGCATTTGACTCTGCATAATATAATATTTTTTATTTTTATTTAATTTTTTACGTGCATGCTGTAATGTTTTTTTTACCGAATAGTGTAAATAAAAATTTATTGTCTCTGCATATGTAGCTATGAATATTATATAATAACTCACCAATAATGTGGTGGTATTTTTCAATAAATTGAGCAGTGCTTTGTATTCCCATGGGTGCTAATTTAAAATTTATTTTCCAGCCAGTTATTATTTGTACTTTTCGTTGAATGCACGTTATGCCAGACATTCGTTATAACACTATTTTCAATTTTTTTTTTTTTTTTGATATCACAGATTACATTATTTAAATAAAAAAAAATATATACAAATTAATCACAATAATTTTTGTAAACTCTCTCACTATGAATAAATTATTTTCACTTATTTTTTAATGCTCACTTTTAATTAATCAACGAATTGCATAAACAAAACGATAATTAAAATAAACACAATTATTATTTATATCAAATAATAAATATTTATCAACACTTGTTTTTATTTTATTATTAAAAATTGACCATTTACGATAATCAATATTTAAATTAATCCATTTTTTTATTTTCTGGTTAATGATCTTCTGGTTATTCATGCCAAGTTTAAATATTAATTACCCACTTTGTTGGACTTGTCATCGACTAGGTAAACGAACTCTATTTTTTTTTTTTTAAATTAAATTTATAATAATCAATAAATTTATCAATAAATAAATAAATTGCTTCTATGTTTGAATTATTATTATTCAAATAAATTATAGAAAAATGATTTTTTTTTTCTTGAAATATTTTTAAATGAAATTAAAATTAATTAATATTGATAAGTAGTAATCAATGTTGTAATTAAAATAATGGTGCTGAGAGTACGATCTACGATCGACGACTGGGGCAAGAAAAAACGATGTGGCAGCAACATTGGCATCAGTGGGGTGTACCTCCCGTACGTGGGCCTATTTTAAAACTACTGTCCTTCCAACTAAAAATGAGTGAGAAAGACAGATTAGAAAATTATTTTATTATTATTATTTTGTTTATATGTACATGTAAAATACACTGATATTTTTATTTGTATATATATGCAATTTTAAAATGTATAACTAGTTGATTTTAACAAATTTACTGTTAATAATTTGGCAGCTTTTATTTTGTTTGTTTTAATTAAAGTTAACTAAATCAATTTTTATTAAGTTGATATGTGTTTATTATTATAATTAAAAAAATAAATGGCTAACTTGACAGGATTTTTTTTCTCCTTAAGACAAACACTTGTTGAGCTTTTATTGTAATTTTTATTTTGTGGGAAATTGAAAGCTTTTATATTGTCTCTTTGTTTTTTAGATAAATTAATAAATTGTTAGGTTTATTTAATGTTTACAGAGAAATAATAAATAAATATATTTGTGTGTAGTTCTTGTTAAATTCTATTCAATTTAATTTTATGTATTTTTTTTTAATGAAAATTATTAATCTTTGTTGAAAATTTTCTTGGAATATCTAAATGAAGATAGCTAACGAGTGTCGCATGTACGAGGAATAATTCAAGTCATGAAAATTTGCGTTAAAAATTAATTCAACAAAGCAAATTCACTGAAAATTTGACAAAGCAGACAAAGATTTGCAGTTTGAATATTTTTTGAGAAAATAAAATACACTGGGGTCGACTAAAAAGTGATGAATTGCCAAAAAAAAAAATAAAAATCTCATTGCAGATAACAAAGAATTAAGAAGAATTGAAAAACTAAAATTTATGTACTTTTATTTTAATTTTTTTTTTCATTGTAAATAGCACATTGACGAAAAAACAATTTATGGAAATTTTTGATAACTCATTTGTAAAGAAAAAAAGAAAAATAATTTTCGTTGGAATTTATTTAAAATTGTGATGACAAATACAGAAAAAAAAACCTAATTTTATCAAGGAAGTTCCAAGTATTTGTAGAGCTTTTTTTGACACCAAAAAACAAATAAATTTAAATGAAAAAAAATATTTAGAATTTTAGTTAAAATAACAGTGACTGAAAAATTTCTGTGTTAAACAAATTGTACATTTAATTTTACATGCAATTTTTTTCTACTTATACATTATTAAAATTAGCTGCAAGCTCATCAAGCTCACTTACGTTAAAAAATAATATGAAAATTATTTAAAAAGACCTAATAACTCAATTTTTGTAGATTAAAAAAAATTTTAAAAATAAAAATAAAATATTTTTACGCTTCGTTTGATGTTCCCACCACCACCCACGATGTATTTTTTTTTTTTTTTAAATTTATCAAAGTTTATAAAGTAATATGATCAATATCCAGATGTCTGCCAAGTCAGGCTTATTTTTTTTTGTCTTTTTTTCTTTCAAAATTCATGAGGTACACGATGACAGCCAGTTTGTGTAGACAGCTTGCTGATCAATCCAATTGTGAATAGTTTAATCTTCAAATTAACCACTGAAACAATGACAGTAATATTAAAATCACTGTATAATTAATTAAGCCCATTATGTCACAGTGAAAAAATAAATAAATTAATAAAAGTGATTTATTATATTGTATATAGAATAAAAAATTGTAAAAAAAAAAAAAAAAAAAGTTGGGGCATTTTCTGTATCATTAAGTATGAGCCAGATCTACAAATAATCAACAGTGACTCTTCTTCACGCTTTTAAATTAAACAAGTGTTAAAAAGACGACATTATTCATATTTTACATTTTTCACTTTGACTATTATTTTGAGTTTAATTTTGATTAAATACTTAAACTGTATAAGCTATATAATTATTTGATAAATTGTATTTGTTTGATGAATATCATATCCAAGTTTAAACAATAGAAAATGAATTATTTAATAGTTTAACAAAACATAAACAAACTTATAATTTTATTAATAATAAATTTGAATTATATTTACAATTTTATTTTATTTATATTAATTTTTATTAACAATAAATTTAATTAACATTAAAAAGTAATATAAATTGAATGAAAAAATATATTTAAAATTTAAAATTTCTACAATCAAATGGAAAATATAATTAATATAAATTTTTTTAATTATTTTTTTAACAATTAAATTTATCTGATGAATAATTTTAATAATCTAATTATTTTTTTTTTTTCAAATGTTAATAACAACAAGTAAAAAAATAATTATTTAATTTAAAATTAATTTTCCATTCATTTAATTAACTTAATTTTCAATTGATTCAATCATCATTTTTACACAAATATTATCAACAGGTAGCAACATAAAATTTCCAATGTTAATTAAAAAATTATTAAACATTAAAAAATGAATTTTATATTTGTGTTTTTATTGGAGAATAAATGCCTGACGTAACTATTGTTGTAAATAAATTTGTAAAAATATTTATTGCAAATACATGAGATAATATTTTAATTTGTATTAATAGATTTAATTTTTTTTCAACTGTAAAAGAGGCAATGTGTTATTTAAATACATTATCATGTTATATTAGTATTTTTTGAATGAATAATTTGACATACACAAATTGTTATAAATTTTCAGAAGGTCATTTGACGAGACGCACGAATACAAAAATAAAATAAACCAACTCAGTTTAACTCATCATTTACAGTGGTGTTTTTTTTTCATTTTTATTTTTTTTTTTACTATTAATTTTGCTTCCGTCATGCATCGTTGCTTTGCAAATTTTGTGCTCCATGTGATTTTATTTATTTATTTATTTTTTATATTTGAAACATTGCCAATTTAAATGATAAAAAAAATAATATTGTATAGATGAAAATAAGATTTATTGATTATTATTTAAAAAAAAAAAAAAAAAANAAAAAAATGAAAAACTATTGAATTTTTTGTGTCGTTAAATTATTTTACAAACAAATGCTCTTAAAAAACAAAACAAATATTTATGTAATTTATTTGTTTATTATTTTTCAATTCATAGTTTTATAATAATTTTGTTGGAATTTTTTTTTAAATAAAATTATCAAGTTAATACAGCCAAAGTTATTTATTAACTTTTAATTTTTGTTTAAATTTTAATAATAAAACCAGAGATGTTAGATAATAATGACCATAAAAAAGATTGCTCATGTTCCCAAGAGAATAATTCATACAATTGGAGTAGACTTGGTCCCATGGGACAACTTCTTGAGCCAAAACTTTACCCAGTTGATTCCAAATTGTCACCAAGAACAACAAATTACACAGTTAATCAACCATACCAAGATGCAAATATATTTTTAAAACATGTAAAAATTAATATAAATTCATCATCAATTGACTAAAATTATAAATTACTAAATTAATATTATTCAAAGATTCAAGATAAATATTATGAACGTTCACAAACCCAACCAGTTCATGATGCTTTGAGAAGAATTAATGAGGATCGTTACAAGACAACTTATCAAGTTGCTTATGGCAATGACAGTGAGTCAAATTAAATAAACAAAATTACTTATTGATTAATTGTTTAATTTATCCTTCATATAGTTGAATATGGCTACTTGGATTATGATGAACTGGACCTGCCTGATAAACTCAAGTGTAAAGATGATAAAATTGAAGAATTAAAACCATGTAAAATTGGACTGAGATTACCATACATTGGAGGACATGATATTCCAGGAATTAAATATCATCGAACAAATCTTCTTGATAATGATTCTGGAAACAATAAAAAAATAGATAAAGATCAAGATGAATTGCCTGTTAAAAAATCTAGCATTAAACAAACAAGAAAAAAATTAACTGGATCAAAAGGATCCAAGTCAAGTGGAACAGGAAAAAAAAAAGTTAACTTAAAATCAAATTAAGTTGATTTTTTAATAAACAAAATATTATCAACAAATTGTAATTAGATAAAAAAATAATTACCCACCAATATAATAATGATTGATGAGAATTTTTTTATTTTTTTTAATACCGATTCAGCACAATTTAGCACCACCATCTTCATCAACTCTGTTGATATGACAGAAAAATAAAATGGAGCGACAACAAAATAACAAAATAATTTGTATTGTAGCATTAATTGTTTTATTTAATATATGATATTTTTTTACCTTTCTTTGGATATTAACTCAACGTGTAACAAGTTAGTGATTATAAATAAATAATTGGTGAGTTTATAAATAATTTTTATAAAACAATAGTTGGATATTTTATTTTTATTTTTATATCACACGTGTTTACTAACAATCCTCGTGGGTAAATAATCTAGAAAAAATGATGAGAACAAAATTAAAATGGATAAATATTTATAAGTGTTTGAATTATTTTGACAATAATTTATATTATCATACAACAAAAGCAACAAGATTATCATCAAACACCAAGATTGTGAGAATTAGAAAAATAAATAAAAAACAGAACAACATAACCCCAAAAGATACATCAGCTGTAAACAAAAATCATCAACAATTTAACATAAATAAAAATAATGAATTAACAAAATTAAATAATGATATTATTAAAAAAAATATCAAGATAAATTCTTCAACAGAAGTATTAAATTGTTATGAAAATATTAATGATAAAAGTATTTGGGAAGATGTTGTTTCACCAGAGCATTCAACAGTTAATAACAACAAAGCAGAAACAAATTGTAAATCAAAAGAAATAAAAGAAGGCACAAATAATCAAAATGAAACGAGATATAACAAATTAAACATGCAAATGTTATCAAGAAGTTTACACAAACAAATATTTGCTAACTTGAATAATGCTGATGTACCAGATGAAATAATTGAAGCATCAAAACGTGATTTAAATGCTTTTAATATGAACATTGAGGATACAGTTTATACACCTGATGTTAATATTGATTTACCACCTCTTGAAGGCAAAGATTTGATTGAACATTTTTTAAATATATCAAAAGCACAAGCTGCACCATATTTAAAGCTAGTTGAAAAAATAATAAATGACATTCCAGAGATGCCTGAGACGTGGGTATTTCAAGAAGGCTGGACAAGGTAAAATTAAAATTAATAATTGAAATTAATTGATAAATAAAATAATAATTGTATTTTAGATATTGTGATGGTAAAATTGAACGTGTTGATTATCCACTTGAAGAAGCTATGATATTTGACGTTGAAGTTTGTGTTAAAGATGGTCCATTACCAACACTGGCAACAGCTGTTACAAATACAGCTTGGTACAGTTGGGTATCAAAAACATTAATTGAATCAAATGGTATGCCAGCTGAAAGTATATCATTTACACCAGATTATTTAATTCCCATTGAAAGTTGTCAAAATGACAATGGTAGAAAACAAAATAGTCATCAAACAAAAGCTAAAATTGTCATTGGTCATAATGTATCATATGATCGTGCAAGAATTAAAGAACAATATTGGTTAAATCAAACTGGCACAAGATTCATTGACACAATGTCACTTCATATTTCAGTAAGTGGAATGAATAGCTATCAAAGAGCTCAAGTTATGGCCAGTAAAAATAAACCAATTGATGAAGATTGGCAAGATATAACATCATTAAATAATTTAGCTGATGTTTATAACTTATATTGTGGTGAACATCATGAAAAATCATCAAGAGATGTTTTTGTAAAGGGTAATCTTGAAGAAATTAAATCAAAATTTCAAGAATTAATGCATTATTGTGCTACTGATGTTGTTGCAACACATAAAATTATAAAAATATTATTTCCATTATTTAAAAATAGATTTCCACATCCAGCAACATTTGCTGGTATGCTTGAATTAAGTACATCATATTTACCAGTTAATTCAAATTGGAAAAGATACATTGAAGAATCAGAATCAACATTTCAAGATCTTAATTATGAAGCTAAACTTTGTCTATCAAAAAGAGCTGATGAAGTTTGTAAATTATTACATAATGATAAATATAAAAATGATTTATGGATGTGGGATGAAGATTGGAGTACACAATCAATTAAAATGAAAAAGAAATTAACTAAAAAAGAAATTGAAAAAAATAAAATTATTGAAGATAGCAATAAAAGCAATGAAATATCTGATTATAAAAAATATTTAACAGATGATGAAGAAGAGGAAATTGATCCACTTGTTGAAAAATTTAAATATTTAGAATCAACAAAGTATTTATTACCAGCAAGAAAACCTCATATGCCTGGTTATCCAGCATGGTATCGTAAATTATGTACAAAAGATAAAAAAAAAAAAAAAAATGATGAAGATGATGATGATGAAGATATTGCTGATGAAATAAAATATCAACCTGGTTTACACAACATAAGTACATCAATGAAAATAACACCAAAATTATTAAATTTAACATGGGAAAATTATCCATTACATTATATTAAAGAACACGGTTGGGGTTTTCTTGTGCCTTACAATAATGATCCAGAAATTGACACAAAATTACCAATAAATCAGCTACTATCACAGTGTCCACTTCCAAATAATTTCACTTATGATCCAGATACTGATTATGCCATGTCAACTCTACGAACAGACGTACAAGATGAGCTACATAAAACTGAATTTTGGCGTGATAAAAAAAGACAAATAAATTGGAATAAAAAAAAACAAGAACCACATCCAGAAACATTTTATAAAGGTAGTGGTATATGGTGTAATGTTGACATTGATAATTGTGCATGGTTTTATAAATTACCTCATAAAGATGGACCAAAATCAAATGTTGGAAATCCATTGGCAAAAGATTATTTAAATAAATTTTCTGAAAATGTATTAGCTGGTTTGGATTCAAGTGCAACTGAGGTATTAAAAATATCTAAAATGGTATCATATTGGCGTAATAGTAGAGACAGAATAATGTCACAATTAGTAATATGGTTAAATGGTGAAAGTTTACCAACATTGGCAAGACGTAAAACAGAAAAACATGAAACATATGGTGCAATAATACCACAAATTGTTGTTAGTGGTACATTAACAAGACGTGCAACTGAATCAACATGGATGACAGCATCAAATTCACATATTGAACGTGTTGGATCTGAGCTTAGATCAATGGTACAAGCACCACCTGGTTATAATATTGTTGGTGCTGATGTTGATAGTCAAGAACTTTGGATTGCATCATTAATTGGTGATTCATCAACTGGTATACATGGTGCAACACCATTTGGCTGGATGACACTTATTGGTAGTAAACCAAAAGGTACTGATATGCATAGTGTTACTGCTAATGCTGTTGGTATATCACGTGATCATGCTAAAATAATTAATTATGCTAGAATTTATGGTGCTGGACAAAAATTTGCTGAACGTTTATTAAAACAATTTAATCCATCAATGACTGATTCAGATGCACTTGCTAAATCTAAAAAAATGTTTTCCATAACAAAAGGAAAAAAATTATATACAATTAAAAAAGAATATCATGATGAGGAATTTATTGATAATAAAAAAACATATAGTCCTTGGGAAGCACAAAATATTGCCAAGTTATATGGTAAATCAATTGATGAAATGTTTGGCTTGGGTAAATGGACTGGTGGCTCAGAATCACAAATGTTTAATAAACTTGAAGATATTGCATGTTGTCAAGCACCAGTAACACCATTTTTAAAATCACGTCTTAGTCGTGCATTGGAAGTTGATGCAGATAATAAAGATAAATATTTACCAACAAAAATTAATTGGGTTGTACAAAGTGGTGCTGTTGATTTTTTACATTTAATGCTGGTGTCAATGAGATGGTTAATGAAAGATAATGCACGGTTTTGTTTATCATTTCATGATGAAATACGTTATATTGTACCATCACGTTATAAATATAATGCAGCACTTGCAATGCATGTTACAAATTTATTAACACGTTCATATTGTTCAGCACGTATTGGTATTTATGATTTACCAATGTCTGTTGCATTTTTTGCATCTGTTGAAGTTGATACTGTACTGAGAAAAGATGCTGGTGTTGATTGTAAAACACCATCAAATCCTCATGGTCTTGAAAATGGATATGGTGTACCACCTGGTGAAACTGTTGATATTTTAAAAGCTATTGAAAAATCTGGTGGTTCACTTGGTCCTGCATATTCTAAAATTATTAAAAATAAAAAGTCAAGTAAATCTACTGATGATAATGAACAAATATAAAATTATTTGTTTAAAATAAAAATACACTTGTGTAAATATTTATTACAATTTTTAATTTATTTGTAATAAAAAAATATTTTTATATTATTAAATTAATTTATTTGAAGCCAAATAAATTTTAACAAGAGAGTTTATTTTTACTTTTTTTTTTTCATCCAAATAAATAAAAAAAACTGTAATTTTTTATGAGTTGATTAAGCAAAAAATTCATAAAGTTTTAATTTAAAAAAAAAAACCACTAAATTTTCAATGCCATTAATTTAATTTGTGTAATTAAAAAATTGAGAATTAAAATTTTTTAATTTATAATCTAATTATTTCAGATCTCTAGGACACCACAATGGGCACAAACTGATATAGTTAGAACTAAAATTTCATGCTTTTTTTATGCTATTTTTGTGTGGAACTCGCGATTTTCGTGCTTTTATATATTTTTTTATGCAATGTTTTGCTACCTTAATATTAAGTTAACACAACTTCTTTAATAATTAATTAATTTTAATGAAGTCTTGACCAAAATTATGTGCTTTTTATGTGTTTTAATTCTACGTTGAAATTAATTTTTTATTTCAATTACTTTTTATTTAAATAAATTTTTTTTCTTAAAATGTTTTGCTAGCTTAGCATTAAGTTAACACAACTTCTTTAATAATTAACTTATTCTAATAAACTTTTGACGAAAATTATGTGCTTTTTATGTGTTTTCATTCTACGTTTAAATTAATTTTTTATTTCAATTATTTTTTATTTAAATAATTTTTTTTTTTTTATTATTAGGAACATAATTCTGATTAGTACATAATTCTGGTTGAAAGTTTATCACAATAAGTTGATTATTAAAGAAGTTGTGTTAACTTAATATTAAGCTGGCAAAACATTGCATAAAAAATATATATATATAAAAGCACAGAAATGGCGAATTTAAATTTAAATTTAAAAAATAATATTTATTTTATCTTGCTTTTTTATTATTAATTTATATAAAAATAATTAATAAATTTACAGAATAAAAAATGTCGAGTGCAACAAAACGTAAGCATGTTACAAAAGAATCACAGGAAGAGTGTCTCACTGTACCTGAAGAGACACAATCAATAGTACAAGTAATTGAATCAAAAGGCAATAATCTTCATGAAGTTATGGAAAGTTCTGGTGTTCAATATTTAGTATCAATGCCAGGAAAGTTTAGACGTAATATATGGGTCAAAAGAGGAAATTATGTTATTGTTGAGCCAATACCAGAGGGAGACAAAGTCAAAGCAGAAATTGTTAAAATCCTCACAAAGGTAAAATCAATTTTTATTCATTATTATCATTCAACAATTTTTATCTATTATCTTGTTAATCCTACTACTGTATTTATTTTTTATTTTTTATTCATTTTTGTTTTCTCTTTTTTTTTAGGATCATATTAAATTTTTTCGAGCGAATAATTGTTGGCCAAATAAATTTGATAATGATTTAATAACATCAGAAAGTAAAGATCCAATTAAACATGATGAAAGTAATTCACAAAGTGAAGATGATAATGATGATGATCTTTTTGTAAATACAAACAGACAACAGCCACATCAAAACACCAATTTGCAATTTGATGAAAGTTCAGACTCGAGTGATTCAGATTAAAAAAAAATATTTTTTATTTCTTCTAAATAATAATAATTAAATGTTTTTTAGATAAATATTGTTTTTTTTTTTTCTTTTTTTTCGTTACAAGATTAATAAAATGTACAATTTTTAATTTTGATATTATCGAAATTTATGATTGTTTTTTTTTTTTTTTTTATTTACATTGGTCAGTAGCTATCATTTCATCTAAATATTTTTTATTTCGATATATATGTTAATTTGAATTTTCAAGGGTTCAATAAAGCGTACGAATTGCAGATATTGAATTGGTCTAGACTGATATTATTTCAAAGATTATCGACCTCTTTTACTTTGATATTTTATCACGATTTGTTATATTTTTTTTTTTGATTTATTTTCACTTGTCTATCACAGATGTTTGATATGGGAAAATTTAGTCGTGATACAGCATGTCTGTTGAGATTTTCTTTCCCGAATTTATTACATTTTTCTATTATCCACAAAAAAAAAAAAAAACAACATCTGTTTTGTTTCACATTATTTTCTCTTTTATATCTAGCCAATATTTTTCTTCAATTTATAAAAACAATAAGCATCAATTGAACTACAATAATTTATTTATTTACTTTAACAATGTTTTTTTTTATTTTTTATTTAAAAATTTAAATGCTTTTGTTTTGAATTATCGTTGTAATTTAAATAAACACTGAAAGCTCTCTTGGGGCTATTAAATCGAAATCGATTAGTTAAATGAGTCAGTATAAAATGATAAATTAAATTTGACATAATAATTATTATTTCAAATAAATTTAAAAACAATTTAAATCAGCTTAAAGTATTTGTGTTTTCTAAATTTTAAATCTACAAACCGTAAAATTGTATCTCAAAAAAGTTTTACATGTTAAAAATATTCTTGACATTTATTTTTTCAACAAATCATGTTAAATTGATTTTTTAAATTTATACAAAATGTCATGTATTAAAATAGAGCTTTAAAATAAAATTTATTGTATGATATATTTACAAGTATTTTGACTCAATTTATATAAAATATATATTATAGTTTTTTTTTTTATCGAAAAGACAAATCTTAATAGAATGTGTCGTAAGAAGTTTTGTACAATTAATTATCACAAGACATCAACAGAGAGCTTCATCCAACAGTCAAGAGACCAAGTGAGAAAATTAAAGTTTGATGTAACAAAGTTGTTGAATTATTTCCTCTGAGAAACTTGCTTAATTTATTATCATGACTTTACACCAAGATGAACCATGTGTCTTCAGTATTTTGCGGAAATACAAAATGTACATTAACACTTTGTAAACTTTCAGGTAAATAAATGAATAAATAAATAAATTAAAATTCTATCAGAGTTCATTTCATTGATTTTATCAAGTTACATAATTGCCAATAAAATTTAATTACCTTTTACAAAATGACGATGTAAAATTTTTGCTTTTATTTCCTGATATTGATAAAGTCATTGAGAGGTAATAAACATTTTTATTTTTATTATTTAACATGTTTAAAATGTGTTATTTAAATGCAGTACAATGTACTACTTGTAATACATGTTACAAATTAATTAACTCGTGAATTTTGTTGATAAAATTTTAGGGAAAAATTACTTGCCATTTGTTTGTTCCATTAAATAATTCTTATTTTATTTTGTTTTTCATCAATGGGATAATTAAAAAACACTATTATTATTAATTTAATTAAAATTGTTATTTATTTTTCACAAAAAAATTGTGATGCATGAATTTTTTAAACTAAAAAACTAATTAATTATTTAATTAAATTGAAATAATTTATTTTTAGATGAAATATATATTCTTTTTTTTTTAGCTAGATTTTTCGTTATTTATATTTATTTTTTTGCAGCATTTTATTTTGTTAATTATTACAGTATCTCATTTCGTCTGAGTAATTTTTATTCGTCCGAAAATCACCGGGTATACAATTTTGTCCTCAACGGGGAATTGTATATCAAATATCTCATTAAATTTTTTTTTTTTTTACATTTTAAATAATTTTGGGTATTTAAATATGTCCCTACAGACATGAAGTGAATTGATAATTTTTTTTTTTTTTAAATTATTACATTTGTTAATTAAAATCCCATTCAAGTTTCATAATTTTTTTTTTTTTTTTAATTTTTTTTAAATGAAAAATTTATAAAAATTGTAAATAATTTTTGGTATTTATTTATTTATTGTTAAATTATTTTTCGGGTATTATATTTTTAACTTACATATATTTTTTTTTCGATAATATAAATAAATTTTATTGAATATAAAAATAAAAAAATTTATTTGTTCATTTTTAAATAATCGATAATAATAATTTTACATTTTCTTTGAATATATTCTATGAGACAATAGGAATATGTAAAAACTTGCATGGTAAATCCTCTTTCTCATCAAAGTAAATAATCGCGAAAAAAAAAAATATATATAAAAATATATATTCAATTGCTGAAAGCAACCGTGTGAAACACAATTGAACCAACTCTCCAACGAAAAGTACATTGAATTTTTTTTCCTCAATTTTATTTTTCTCAAATAATAAAAAATGTTTTTTATTTTTTTTATTTTATCTATTTTATTTATTTAATACTCATTCGGAATACTTATTTACATTTTATTCTTTATACAAAGCAGTAAAATTGCAAAAAACAAAAAAATTATTATTTTTCTCCTCTACACATTAATTTCTATTAAATTTTTTTATCATAAAAAAATCAATTTACAATGTACATAATAAAAAAACATATTTCTTCATTTGAAATATACATGAGAATAATATTTTTTGCAAAAAAAAAAAATTTATTTACACTGTCGCTCGAAAAATACAAATAATTTTTATTCAAATTTAAAAAAAAAAAAAAACAATTTTAATTAGAATGTTTAAATAAAATTCATTTTATTATAAAAAAAAAAAAAGACAATTTAAATTAAAAATATAATTTTTCTTTTATTGTTTAAATGGTGTCAGTTGAGCAAAAGTTGAATGTTCTCTTCTGGGTCAAGCCTATATCTACTTTTTTCTTTTTAAAAAAAATTATTTTTATTCAAAAATTCTTAACCAAGGTCCCGGAGATGATATATTTTAGGAACAGCTACTCNATTGTTTTTTTTTTTTTTCAAATAAATAAATAAATATATTTATAAAAAGTGTTTGAATAAAATATTAAATAAAGAAAACATTATTAAACAACAAGAAAATAAATAAGTAAAAAGACAATTAAAAAAATTAATAAAAAAAAACGATTTGAGTATTGATTTTTTTAATTGTTTATTTATTTATTTATTTATTTATTTATTGTTGTTGAGTAAATTATCACTATTAATTATTAAATCAATATTAGATGGATCATCAGCTCATTATTTAAATTTTGAAAGTATTGAAAATCAAGTTAAAGTGAATAGTTTTTTTGTTAGAACTTTGAATAAATATGGAGACGATTGAGGACAATGAAGTACATTAAAAAAAATAAATAAAAAAAAAAAATTATCTAGTGAGGATCCTACTTGAGCCATTTGATAAAGATTTTGAAAATGTTTTTTCTAATATATGTCTCATCCTGAAAAGCTGATAATTAATTGGCAATGTAAAAATTCAACTCTACACAAATGACTTTGATCATTTTCATAAATAAAAACGAAGAAAAATCGGAGAAATATTTCCAACGACTTTTCTCCGTCTTTTTTCCGTAATAAATAATAGAAATTTAGCTGAAATATTATTTTAAAAAATTGCCAAAACTTGTTTTTAATCCAATTTAATGTACAAATTGAATTGAAGTAAACAAATGCTTCGGTAATTTTTTTTTTTACCTGATTTTTTAGTAGTTTATTACAGGGTGATTTTATTTTATTGCCCTAGTATAAGCAATGCTTTGATAAGATTTTTTTTTATTGCCTCATTTTTAGATTAAATTGAACTTATTTAGCTTTCCTGTTGATTTATATATGCATCATCAATTTCATAAAATCAATTCTTTGTGTATTATTTCCACACCTTGTTAAAATTTCTGTACCTAAATAAATGGTAACACTGTTTAACTATTTTTTTGAGTACAGAAATTCTAAAAAGGCGTAGAAAAGTTTGAAAAAAATCATATGAAAATCGGAGAAAGAGCAAAGAAATTTTCTAGACAGAAAAAAAAATATAATAAAGCCACAACGAAATAAATAAATATATTTTTAAAAAATTGAAAAACAAATATTTAAATTTATTCTAATTTATTTATTTATTTCGTTGTTTTTAAATATATTTATTTTTCATTCGATTTATTAATTTATAAACAATGAGCATTTATACATATATTTTTTTTTTTTTATTAATTAAAATCAGCCAGATTAAATTGACTCAATTGAATCTTTAAGATTTATTTTTTCTCATCACACAATATATATCATGGCTAATAATAAAAATTAAAAAAAAATATTATTATTATTTTAAAGCTATAAAAATAATAATATTGTTTAAAAATTTTTAAATTATATAAATAAATTTAATAAATTCAATATCGTAAACAAAATTAAAAAAAAACGAGATAATTAAAAATTTTTTAAAAATAAAATTCATGCAGAAAAATATTATTAATTTTTAAATTGATAAAATAAATTAAATTTATATTTAAATTACCTATTTTTCAAATATATTATTATATTATTTTTTTAAATTTGAAAGAAAAAAATTACATTGATAAAAAATATATAATAAAAAAAAATCATAAATAAAATGATATATATTGTTTTGATTGCACTTGATTGTCTGTGAGTGTGTTAATATCATCATCATCATCATTATCATCATCATCTATTCTTTAATCACGATTGTGTCAGTTGAGAGCATTTAAGTTCACTCAGTCTACTGCCACGTTTTATCAATTGGAAGATACAGTATCAAAGTGATCTTGAGCCACACGAGAACACTCTACTGTCAACATATCATTTAAAATATATTTCATTTTAAAATTATCCATTTGTTATTCAACATAATATTAAAAAAACTTTTCCAAATCAAAATATCACTACACATTTATTTTATCTGGCTTTTTTCATTTTTTTTCCACTTGATTCAATTTATTCATGAGATTTTATAGCAAAGAAAATGAAAAAAAAAAAATTGTCATACTGTGAAATTCAACAAGGATGATAATAAAGGACAAAAAAAAGTGCAAAAATAAAAAAAATAGACAGTGAATAATAAAGAGGAAGAGGAAGATCAATGAAAAATATTTAGAAAAAATTTTTTTTTCAAATATCTTTTGTGTTAATTCAAGGTGACAGTTATCGTAATTATTTTTTTTTTTTATTATCAAATGTTGTTTAGTGAAGCTGATATTCATTGATATACAATATATAAATTGAAAAATAAAATATTCAAAAAGTAAATATATACATTGTGTTTAAAAGTTGAATTCAAGTTGAATAAAATTTGGTTATATTATTGAAATACGAGTCAAAGTGCACTTTTTATTGACTCTATTATTAAATTTGATGATTTTTATAGATCAATGATCCATAATATTACAACGAAAAGACAAAAATATTATTTATCCAAAAAATTGTTTTTCTTGTAATCTTTATCACGTGTCAGTCAGTTTGAAGCAAAAAATTATTTGACTGAATTTTAAATGTGATCACGTTCTAGTCTCCAGAGACATTGACTAAAAAAAATTCTATTCACTCATCACGACACTCAAGCTTGATGATACCTCTGAGACAATTTTCCATTGTGTATTTTTTTCCTACAACTATATCATTTTAATCTAAAAATACCTGCTCCAATAAATATACACATTTTATTTATTTAAAAATGATTAAAAAATGATCAATCAAGATATTCAATAAAGCATAAAACAACAATTATTTATTATAAAATGAAAATACGAAAAAAAATATTTAAACTACGTTATAATTAATTAAAAAAATATCTATTTTATTGATTAAGTATTAAATAATTAATTTTTAAACATGGATATAACATCATCAGAAGAAATTGAGTTTGAAAATTTTTGGGATTCATTGAAAAATGAAAATTTAACAGAAGCTGATTACTTGACAAGAATATTAGGACCAAAACAATTACCATTGAGAATAATTATTCCTTTGACATTAGCTTATGTTACAATATTTTTAAGTGGAGTCATTGGAAATATAATAACTTGTACTGTTATTATTAAAAATTCAATAATGCATACAGCAACTAATTATTATTTATTTAGTTTGGCAATATCTGATCTTATTCTTCTCATTTTAGGTGAGTTGATATTTGATTTATTTTAAATCTTGCTAATTTTTATTTAAATTGTCTTGGCACGTGAACAAATAATGTGTTTTTTTTTCATATTTTTTTTTTAAAAATAGCTTGTGTGTTTGTTTAAAAATTAAAAGACAAATTTATTTTAAAAACAAAGTTATGTAGCTAGTGATATTTTCAATATGTTGTAATTATTTTTATAAATTATAATAAATATTTTAAATTTATTTAAAAGATGACAGTAATAATAGAAATGCAAAAAATAATTACCTGTTATTTTTAAGATAGCTAAAAAAAAATAAAAATAAAAGTTTGATAAGTCAATAATTTAAATTCCAATTAATTTACATTTTTAAAAATAATTACAGTTAATAAATTGAACATTTTTTTTTGTTTTTTTGTCTTTTTATTTATTGTAATTAACGGATAAATTTATGATAGATTAAATTTAAAAAACAGGTGATGTACACGAGGAAATAATAGTGTCAACTTGACAGACTAAAGTGTTGATAAATTGATAAGATCATAAAATCACATATATTGTTTACAGTTGAATTAAGAAGCCATTATTCGTTCTTGGAAATAAAATATATATAACAATTAATTTACGTAATTAATGTCATTATATTTATTGATAACATTTGAAGAAAATCAAGGACTAATACATGTGGACTTTGATAACAACATAATTGATAAAATTATACATTAAATAATTATTTTTTTTTCATTTCAATAAGTAATTTTTAACAATAAATATCATCAGCTTTATATTAAAATTTTTACAATATTGATAATCTAAATTTTTATTCTTTTTCCATGTAAAAAAAATAAGCTCTCGATAATATTTTAACGTTAAATAAAGTTGGCTGAACATCAAAGGACATATTGATATTTTTTTTCATGTTTATATTTTTTCATAACAATTTTTAAATCCCAAGACGAATCTAATATTTTTTAAATTGAAATATATAGTATTGACATTTTATCAAACTTTTAAATTCACGATTTATTTTTTTTTCTTATTTAGCGATAAATTTTTTTCAAGTTATTTTTATATTTTTTTCGTTTACTGCTTGATAAAATGTGTAATAAAAAAAATTTAATATTTATTATTATTTATTTTTTGATATACATATAATTATTTTAAATATTTCTCTATTTTTTAATTAATTAATTATTGCTAACTGATGAATAAAAAATAAAATACATTGTTTCAAAATAAGCTGGCTTTTGATCTTTAAATAAACATGTTATAAAAATAAAAAAAAAATTATATAAAAATATTTTATATGTTCACGTGCCAACACTGTAAATTCTAGAGAAATTTAAAATTTAGCATAAAGCAATATGCCAAGGGAAAATAAAAAAACATTTAGACATTATATTTTATGATGAAAAAAAGCAAAAAAAAAAATCAATGCTTCATAATATGAAGAAGCAACAGGTCCCCTCAAAAGATTAAATTGACCGAGTTGGATTTAATTAACCCTCTCAATATTTGGGGTAGAAATTAGGCAATAAAAAAAAATCTCATCAAAGCATTGCTTGCTTCAGCAGTTAAATAAAATCACCCTAATAATCTACATAAAAAATCAGGTAAAAAAAAAAATTACCGAAGCATTTTTTTAATCCAATTTAATTTGTACATTAAATTGAATTAAAAAAACGGTAATTTTTTAAATAATATTTCGGCTAAATTTGCAATTATTCGTTACGGAAAAAAGTCGGAGGAAAGTTGTTTAAAATATTTCTCCGATTTTTCTTCGTCTTTTTAAGAAAATCATCAAAGTCATTTGTGTAGAGTTTAATTTTTACATTGCCAATTAATTATCAGCTTTTCAGGATGAGACATATCAGAAAATATATTTTCAAAATCTTTACTAAATGGCTCAAGTTGGATCCACACTAGTTGATATTTTTTTTTTTCATTTATTTTTTTTAATGTACTTCATTGTCCTCAATCTCCATATTTATTTAAAGTTCTAACAAAAATAAACTTTATTAACAGTTTTTGATATTATCTTGTATATTAAAAAGTTTTTCACAATTGAAGATAAGATCATAGGAGATGTCATTTGTTTTTATATACCTGATAATTTATACTTTGAGCATGAATCAAATGAATAAATAAAAAAACAATTAAAAAAATGAATATTTAAATTGTTTCTTTTCTATTAATTTTTTTAATTGTCTTTTTATTTATTTATTTGCTTGTTGTTAAATAATAAAGAATTTATTCAATTCAATCCATCCATCAAATTTTCAACAATAAAAAAATAAAAATATCCAATGAAATTTTTTTAATCCAATTTAATTTGTACATTAAATTGAATTAAAAAAACGGTAATTTTTTAAATAATATTTCAGCTAAATTTGCAATTATTTGTTACGGAAAAAAGTCGGAGGAAAGTCGTTGGAAATATTTCTCCGATTTTTCTTCGTCTTTTTAGGAAAATCATCAAAGTCATTTGTGTAGAGTTTAATTTTTACATTGCCAATTAATTATCAGCTTTTCAGGATGAGACATATATTAGAAAAAACATTTTCAAAATCTTTATCAAATGACTCAAGTTGGATCCACACTAGATAATTTTTTTTTTTATTCATTTTTTTTTCATATACCTACTTCAATTGTCTTCAATCGTCAAAAAATTTTTTTTTCGTGAAAAAAAACTTTACTATTTCATTAATGTGTGAGATTATGGCAAAATGAGAACTTTCTAAAGCCCCCCCCCCCCTGTCACCCTTAACGCTGTTATTTTTACTTACTTAACAACAATAAAATGAATAAATAAAAAAACAATTAAAAAAAATGAATATTTAAATTGTTTTTTTTCTATTAATTTTTTTAATTGTCTTTTTATTTATTTATTTTCTTGTTGTTAAATACCATTTAAAAAGCATTTATTCAATTTAATCATTCATAAAATTGTACAATGAAAAATTAATATTACCTTTCCATCCATCAAATTTTCAACAATAAAAAAATAAAAATATCCAATGAAATTTTCATAATCATAAAGTCAATTTAAAAGCTCAAATATACTCAGCATATAATATAATTAAATAATTCAAAATTCCATAAATATACAATATTTTTATTAATAATAAATATTGTTTAAGCTTTTATTGTAATAAATAAAATTACATTAGTGTGTAATACCATGAACAAAATATATAATACACGTAGTTCAATAAATTTTGTTGTTGGGTATATTTTTATTCGTGCCATCTTAAAGAGAATAGCATCTTATATAAATTTAATTTAAAAATTACATAAACATAATAATGATAATAATAATTACTGTTAAGTAAAATTAATTAATGGATATTAATATTTCAGGCTTACCAAATGAATTGAGCTGTGTTTGGCAACAATATCCATGGGAACTTGGTGTTGCACTTTGTAAAATTCGTGCATATGTTTCTGAAATGTAAGAAAATAATTTTTTCTCATAAATATTTATAAATATTAATAATAAAAAAAAAAACCTCAAGTAATTGACAATTAAATAAATTAATTTGATTTATTTTAATTATTTTTTTTTAAATTATTTTAAGACATTTTTAATTAAAAAATAAAAAAATTATAAATCAATAAAAAAAAAAACAAAAATTAATAATGACAATTATTTACAAGTTGAATAAAATAAATTGCAATTATTTTTAATTAAAAAATAATATAAATATGTTTGATTTTATTTTTATTTTTTCATGATAAAATTAGCTAATTTGTTTTTGATGGTTTTTGACAGGTCCTCATACGTATCCGTTTTAACAATTGTTGCATTTTCAATGGAACGTTATTTGGCAATTTGCCATCCATTTCGTGCTCATGCAATGAGTGGATTAAAAAGGCCAATTATCATAATATCAGCAACATGGATAATTGCAATTATATCAGCAATACCATTTGCCATATATACAAACGTAAACTACATCGAGTATCCTCCTGGTTAGTAGTCCTCTTCAATCATCATCATAATTTTAATCATAAAAATAGTTTCATTTATTTATCTTTATGTTTAAATTTTTTCATATAGATTCTGGTAATAATTCAGCTGATTCAGCAATATGTGCAATGTTACTACCAGACATGCCAAATTTTCCATTGTACGAATTGAGTTGTATTGTTTTTTTTTTAATTCCAATGTTTGTCATGCTTGCTGTTTACATAAGAATGGGCCTAAAAATACGAGAAAGTGCTAAAAATAAACTCAATTGTGATGGTGAATATTCGGCACATCTAGACTCTCAGCAAGTTCAATCAAGAACAAGTATTATCAGAATGCTGAGTAAGTTTTTTAATATTTAATTTTATATCTTTCTTTATTTTTTCGTGTTTATACAAGGTTTATAATAACAGTTAAATAAAATTAATTTAGAGTAGAATAATCACACAAGAATATTATTAAAAATATATAAAGCCAATGAATAATTTTTTTTTAAATTATCAATATCAAATTCTACAATCTCAAAGGTTCATAATAATTTCATAGAAAAAAAAATACCATATTAATTTAAATATTTTAAAATAAAAAATAAAAATGTTCAAAGAAAATAAATTTAATAAACAATTATTTTAAAATTCAAATTGTAGAATCGCGTGTTGTTTGTTAATAATATCCAACTAAAAAAACCATAAAAGTGTAATGTTATTTAAAAATTTACATAAAAAAAAATCAGTGAAAATTAAATGAAATTTATTTTATAAATTTATAAAAAAATAAAAAAATATTTACATATAAAATAATATATTTTTATCTAGCTTAAAATCAATAATAAAATTGATTAATAGTCTTATAAGTAATAATTGTTCACAGCTGCTGATTGGTTATTTCAGGCGCAGTTGTATTTTCATTTTTTCTTGCATGGTGTCCTTTTCATGCTCAACGATTGCTCTATGTCTACGCTCTGGAGGCTGATTACTATCCTGATTTAAACGAATGGCTCTACATACTCGGTGGTTTTCTCTACTATTTTAGCACAACAGTAAATCCAATTCTCTACAATCTCATGAGTTTAAAATATCGAAAAGCATTTAAAGACACAGTTTTATGTAAAAAACAATTTAGAAGAGGAACATTTAGTAATATTGATGATAAAAAAATCATTTGTAAATGTTTGACTGATGTAAAATCACATTCTAAAAATTCACGATGTTCTGTTAGATGTAAACTCAATAATGATACATTAAAAAAACAAGAGTCAAGAATTATTATGAAGAATAAAATTGATCAGATTGATTGTACAAATGATTGTGATGAAAATTTTAATGCTAAACTTTTGCCAAATCGACATTCATTTGTTAATCAACAGAGTAGTAATGAAAGCACATCTGCAAATAAAATTAGTGAATCATCAGCAAGTAGTTTGTTGTAAAAAAATTTGTTGTATATTAATTTATTTTATTGGATTTTTCAAGAAATGTAAAAAGTGTAATTTTAAATTTAATAAATATTTTTATTATGTATGGTCATTGTGTGTGATAATAAGTATAATTTTATTATTAAGATATTTATTTTTCATTTGTTTTTAAATAACATAATCAAGATGAGAGAAAATATTTTATTAGATTTAGTGAAAAATTGAGAGACATGTTGAAATTGTGGGAAATTAAAAATGACTGTTACTGGCTATTTGTCTCATTAAATTTATATCTTCAAAAAAAAATATTTTTATCGGAATTCTTTGTGCCTAAATTATTTAGAATTATTTCTTCTATAATTCTGAAAATTTTTGAGAAAATTCTTCGACGCGTTTAATTAGTAAGAAGAAAATAACATCGAAATCTTCAAATGTCAAATTACTCCAATTTGGCTTGATAAATTTATATCTGAAAAAAAAAATTTTTCCTGGGATTTTTTAAGCTTCAATTGTTCATAATACTTTCCTTAATTATCCTGTAAATTTTGAGAACAACCCTTTGCATTTAATTACCAGAAAAAATATAACATTAAAATTCTTCAAATTATTAAATTTATATCTCTCAAAAAAACTGTCGGCAACATATAACATGAATATTTTTCTATGAAAAAAAAAATAAAAAAACACAATTTACAGGAATCGGAATGTTGGGCAGAGCTTTCATGCTCAACTATATGACTGCGGTCGATGAGAAGTGATTAGTTTAACTGAAAACAGAAATTGAATAGAGCAAATAAAAATGTGAATGCGTCAGTGTAAAACAAATTTAGTAGAAAAAAATAAAGTTCTTTGAATGTTTTTTGCCAATGGGTTTATTGAAAAAAAAAAAAAAAAAAATTATCTATATGACATTCGACAAATAGAAAAAAGTTAGAAAAAAAATCCAATCAATTTTCAAAAAACATGTGTAAGTAAATGAAAGTAATGTAAATTGTAAATTCCAATATAATGTATAAATATTTATAAAAAAAAAAAGTTTTAATCGTCAGAGAATTCAATAAAGGTGTCACATTTAACCGAAAATATTTGCTGGAATTTACTTGGAATTTTTATTTTATTGATCTCGTAAAAAGTTAAAAATATAAAAATAATGATAATTTTTTTTTTCAACTACTTTTTTATATAAGACTTTATTAATTTAAAAAATAAAATATACTGCTAAATAAATTTCAAAAAAAGATG
>MKYW01000022.1:544538-575816 GCA_015776835.1 Aphidius ervi
AAAAAAAAAAAAAAAATATTCAAATATAATTTTAATGATGAAAAAAAAAATTTTTATCAAACCAAGGATTTTTTTTATGTCAAATTTTATTTTTATTTTTTTAATTTACTATATTTTTTCTCAATTAGTAAGTCCGGAATGTCAAATTAAACTACTGAATTAATGCAAAATTAAAACTGATATTTATCCGCATTTAAATAGCATGTCATTCGTTAATAATTTTATAGTTTGTTGAAAATATTATTTGCATGGTGGATAAAATAGTTATAAAAAAAAAATAAAAAAAATNCCTGATAAAATAAAACATAAAAAAAAAAAAAAATAATCAAAGCCATAATTTTTCTAAATGTGAATGTATATACTCATTTTTAAATGTAAAATATTTTTCTACATTTTATTTATGCACGAATTTTTATTATCGGATTTTTTTTCTATTTTCATATCGTACTTTTTCTTCAGCTACATTTATAATGCATGTCATATTGTATCATCGACTTCATTCATTTCAATTTCAAAATTAAAAAAAAAATATATATCACATTTTATTTCCTCTTTTTGTAATTTATTTTTTAAATATTTTTCAATCCAGTAGCTCAGCATTTTTATCAATCTTTTAAATAAAATAAATTATTTTTTTTATTTAGTATTAAAAAAATGACAAACGTCTGAAATAAATAATTATTTTTTTTTTTTTATATTGTTTCGTTTAAAATATTATTTAACCTAAAATTAATTATAGTAATTTTAAGTATAATTTTTTAAACGTCAAAAATGTTTAAATAAAATTGATTCAATTAATTAAAATGATAAGTTTTTATATTTACAATTTTATTATATTTATTTTTGAATTTATGTGGTGGATTATTGGTTTATTTTCAAAATTATCTTTCTTCATGGTATCTGGATCAATAGAGCAAATATCCGGTCTTGGATTATCTTCTCGGGTAATAAAAAAAAAAAAATAAAAAAAAAGTTTAATAACTAGAAAACTACCTGTCACATATGTTACTATAAAAATTTTTTTTATTTTTTTTCTTTATATTGATCAACTCAGCAAGTATAAGTATTGATGTGTAAATATGATTTATTTTAATTTAAAAATTTTGATAGATTGTAACGACAATATTGCTAGTAGGATTTATTCTGATGATTATATTTCCCTTTGAATCTTCATCAAATATTCAGTGGTCCAACCACATGTATAATGACTTTGACATTTATGAGTTATTAGAGCAACAATTGACTCATGACATGCCAATTTTAGGAAGTGAATTTTCAATATCAATTGGTAATAAAAATAATCAAATAACAAGTGATTCTGGAAGGATTACATTTAGAATTTTGCAAAATGCCAGTCGATCATCAGATGGAATAATTAGGCCAAGTAATAACAGAGTTGGTATTTGTATATTAACTGATTGCATGACTATAAATATCCTGAACAAATATTTTTAATACTATCAAATCAAAAAAAGTAAATAAAAAAGTAATTAATATTTAATATTTGGAAAGGTAAATTTAAAAATATCACAAACGAAAGCTTTGATGTAAAAAATATTATCGATTTAAAATTATCTACTGGCTAGGGAAAATATAAATTAAAACTACTAATTTTTCAAAGAAATGTAATAATTATTTTAATAATAAAATACATAATATTTTCCGGTCTAATTATTCTGAATATTATATGAAAAATAAAAATAAAATTTAATTAAAAAATTATCAAAGATATATAATAATAAAAAAAAATAGTGATACAATATTTAAAATGTAAATTTAAAAATAAATTAAATTAGAAAATATTTAGAGAAATTAGTTTTAAATTTATTCGGGATATATGATGTCTTCAGGATATTTTTTTAACATGATATTTAGTCATGGTGAATGAAAATCAATCACTCGAGTTATATGCAAATATCGATTTCAAAATAAAAAATATTTCATGTCATAAAAAAGCCATCATAACATATAATAAATGAAGTTAATTATTCAAAGCTTTTGTTGAATCAACTGCTGAACATGGATGAAGTTGATAAACAACAAATTCCAGATATAAAATCAGAAGAAGACTTGAGTAATTTGAATGTCATAAAAGCCATTGACAAATATGATTCGAGTGACAGTGACCGAGCAAGGCAATCATACGTAAGTTCAAATTCAACCAAACTAAATTTCAACTCTCTAAACTCAATTGACGAATCGAGTGACATGAAATTTGAAGATTCTGATGATGCTATAAATTTTCCAGAATCTACTAAACAAGGTAAATCAATTTTTCTTTTTATAAAATTTACAAACAAAAAAAAAATAACAATAAATTTGATAAAAAAAAAAGAAAAGAAAAAATTCAATTTTCTATATATACCGTGAAACAAACCCGTCATTGAACAGCTCAAATTAACGATAATCAATAATATTACAGCACAAAAAATTGAACAAATTGAAATAATGATGTCGGTAATAAATCTTGATACGACATCCAACAACACAGTGGATCATATGTCTAATGATAAACGTGATACGGAATCTGAGGAAATTGAATTACGCGTGTCAACATTAACCACGGAGAATGGAGAATTTGAGTAAATAATTTGAGTAAATATTTTCAGCATGAGGTATTTTTAAATAAACAAAATTACCTAAAATTAATTTTTAAAATGCAAGAAAAATTTTTTAATATTTATTCAAAATTACACAGTTAAAAAAAGAATTAAATTAAAAATAATTTTTTCCATTGTAAATTAAATAATAAAATAATTATTTATTTAAAAAAAAAATTAAATTATCTTATTAAAATATGAAAATTTTTGATCTTGTTAAATTTAATTTTATAAATTTGATATTCTTTAATTTCTTTATTAAATTAAATCTGTTTTTTTTTTACTTTTATGATGAAAATAATAAAAGCATTTTATTTTACAAAAAAGTTATCATAATTAACGAGACGAAAATTTTGTAATAATATTAAATTAAATACAAGCTACTGTTTTATCTCTGTAAAATAATTTAATCGTTTGATGAAAATTATATTTGTCTATTTAATATTGCCATATTGATATAAAATCAGCTCACAAATATTTTACATTTCAAGTATTCAATTATATCTATACAAACGTCAGTACTGACGTAGTTATTTCATTCAATTATTCAATTTTCGAGCTAATATTTCAATGAAAATATTACAAAACCCACAATGTTCATGTGCATTAATTAACTTTGAATTAACTTTACTTTTGAATGGAAAAAAAATGAAAGAAATTTAACATTACTGATAACTGAAAATGTGATAATTAACGAGACGAGTATTTTATAATAAAAACACAAGTAAATTTCAAAGAATTAACTAATTAAACAATTTATCTAGCTGGAAAATTTATAATAAAAATTAAAAAAAAATTTGTAGCTTTTTAAATATTATCAGTTTGATGTTATTACATCATTACTGTGTTCTTAAGTTAATGATACCCGTGGGTTGTCAAACCCTACAAATAATTATCTGACATTTGTCAAAGGGATTTCGTCGTCCTTTGAGTTTACATTAATTCTAGTAGTTGAATAAACATACTACTATTTATTTTACTAAAATATATCAATAGAATTTACAAAATTCAAAGTATTTATTATTAAAAATTAAAATTAAAAATTATTCTCTCTAATTATTTTTAACTTTAGATAAAGATCATTATAATATAAAAGTACGTTTTGAAATATATAAAAATAAATTTATTATAATTATTATTTATCTGGATAATTATTGTAAAATTTAAAAAATAATATTTTGTATTTTAAGGGTCGGAATCTTCTTGGAATTTTGTTAAATATTAAGACTATTTTCATTATAAACTTGTTTTAATTTGGATAAATAACCTTAGTTATTTATACAACTAAAATTTTAAGCAAACATTTTAATAATAATATTACAAGATTCATAGAATTTCAAAACATATGCATGTAGAATTTTTTACTGACTTTGTTAACCCTTTACTTTTAACATCAATGTAAAATGAAAATATAGAATATTCAAATATATTAAATGAAAAATTAAAAATATAATAATAAAGAGAAAATAATTTTTTAATAAAATTACATAAAAACTAATTATCAACTATTATACATATTTGTCTGTTTAAAAAAATTTGATGTAAATAAAAAACTTGTATTCAGCTATGAAATATTTTGATATATATATATTTGAAATAATGAACTTGTATTTTATTTATAAATGATATTCAAAGAACATTGTTGAATATAAAAAAAAATTAATTCAAATATTAAAATGATAATAAAATACTAAAACCATATTCATTATAAAACTTGCAAAAATGTAAAAATATATCCATTGTAATTTGAAATTGAAATTTCAACAAAAATATTATAAAATCCACAATAAAATTGTATTTATATAAAATAAATTGAAATATTTTAAATTAAAATTCAAAGAAATCATTTTAAAGTAATTCATAATGTCCAAGATACTTGTAAAACAAAAAAAAATTATAAATAAAAAATAGTATGAAATGTATGAAACATATTTTTCAAAGAAAAGTGAAGAATAAAAGACACACGTGTACATGTGAGTAGGATGATTCGTCTCTTGAATGTCAAAATGATGAATGAATAAATTCAAGATTTAATATATTAATCTACTCGTACTATCATTATTTATATATAAATATTTTTTATCTATTCAGCATTTTTATTTTCTATATAACATTTGTGATAAAAAAAAAAAAAACATTATACTATTTTTTTTTTCATCATACAATGATAAAATAATGATAAATATTATTTCAATATAATAAATTTTATAATATTTTACATTTTTTATACAATAAATAATAATATCAATAACAAAAATATTAATAATACCAAAAAATTCACAAAAATGTTACAAATAAATATAAAAATTGTTGTTTATTTGCATTAAAAGCTTTGATTTAATTTAGATAAATAAATAAATAAATTATTGATTTAAATTAATTAATATTAAATTTTAAATTTCAATAATTTTTTGGTATTTTAAAATTGCTTTAAAAAATCATATTAATCATGTAATTTGGTGTCTATATTTTGCTAAATTTATTTTATAAATTATAAATGTCACTAATAATAAAAAATCAAATCAATTAAATAATTATAAAATTGTCAAAAAATTATTTTCTAATTTGTTCTTTAAATACTTTTATTTTATTTTTATAAAATTTCAAAAGTTATAATAACAATAATTTAAAAGAATCAAAGTTTAATTGAGAGTAATTTAAAGTTACCAACAAAAATTAAACAAATAAAAAAATAAAAAATAAAAATCAATTTTCAGATATTTTAAAATAAAAAAAATTTATTAATATTTTTTTTTTATTTGATAAATCGTTAATATAAATCATGATAATTATTGTTGATTGTAATACAATAAATAAAGTAACTATCATGTTGTATTGATAATAGAACAAATCATCATTAATTCCAATTGATAGAAAACAAAAAAAAAAATAAATAAAAAAGAAAAAAAAAAAAAAGTAGCTAAAGAAAATAAAAAAAACAATTTATCTTCTCATTGTGTTATATATAAAAAGAAATATTGTATTTAAAAGTATAGATAAATATATACATATATACATTAGATGAGTAAGGGTAAAAGGGGGATGAATTTCTGAGGGTAAATTTTTGTGTGGACTGCATTGGAAAAGGAGGAGGAGAACGACGTGCGTGGTCGAAGGATAAAATCGACGTAGAAAAATTCTCATTCGCTTGTGGTCTAGCGAAACGTGAACATTTTCAAAAATTACAATTATTTAAAAATTCAAAAATAAATAAAAAACCAAATAGGTATATTTATTTGTAATGAAAAAAAAAAAAAAATTAATTATTAAATTTTTATTTATTTATAATAAATAAATATATCTTTTTTTTTTGTAAATAATAGTTTAGTTTAGTTTAGTTTTAAAATAAAGTGTAAAAAAGAAAAAAAAAAATGTACGAAATGATTAGTGCAGATAAAAATGTGACAATAGAAGAAATGTTAAATTTTTTATATGAAAATATGACAAATTATACAAATTTAAGTGAAGAAGATTATTTATTACGACAATTTGGTCCAAAATATTTGTCATTAAAATTAGTGATACCAATAACAATTGTTTATGTTACAATATTTGTTATGGGAATATTTGGAAATGTTGTTACTTGTTGGGTTATATTTCGTAATCCAATAATGCAAACAGCAACTAATTATTATTTATTTAGTTTAGCTGTATCTGATTTAATGCTTCTTGTTCTTGGTAAGTTTGTCTATTTATTTTTCAACTTTTATAATAGATATAGATAGTTATTTTATGCGGTTAAAAAGAGAGAGTGATATAGAAAGAGAGATAGATACGGAGGCTGCATGTGGCTGACCATACGTAGTGTATGACTACTTGTTAATGACATACGGGTTAACAGTGTGTTTGACTTGAACATGAAACTTTTTTATGCTGAAACTGAATAATATCTATTTGACATTCAAATTAAAAATGTTAAATTGACAATATAAATGTAAATTTTTTAAAGTTTTTTAGTTAATTTTAAATTTTTTAAATTTTTAAGTTTTTTATTTATTTTTAAATGTTTAAATTTTCAAGTTTTATTTATTTTTAAGTGACAACTTTTTACATGTTTAAATTTCTAATTTTTATTTATATTTAATTGGTTAAATTTTTGATTTTTAAATTGATTTTTCATTTGCTAAATAATTAAATAATTAAAATTTAATTAGCTGTATTGTCACGTAATTTAATATTTTAAATTATAAAACTATTCAATGAATTAATAAATTGTTATATTATTTATTTAATTATAATTATTATTTCAATTTTAAATCAAATTTAATAAAAATAAATTATTTAAATTATTCAATGATAAATTTATAAAAAATGTAAAATAATTTCATAAATTGTTGTTAACAAGTAAAACATTTTTTTTTAATTTTATATAATTAAATTATAAAAGAAAATTAATTATTTTAATTTATTTTTTAATCATAAATATTATAGATTAAATAATTAAATAAATATATAAAATTTAATATTTGAATTTGTATAATTAAATTATCTAATAAATTCATAAATTTAATTTACAAATAATTATATTCATTTGATTATTTTATCTAGTACATTTCAAACAATAAATTTTTAAATAATCGATCTTTGAGAAAAAAAGTAATCGAATTTTGTCAGACCATGTAATTTGAGTGAGTGAATTTTCCTTTTTTATTTTATTTTAGATACAAAAAGAAAAAAAAAAGGGTTCAATTTGAATGACTTTGTGATGTATATATGTATATGGATAAAAACAGTTCCATTTGTCAAATATTTGACAGATAAATGACGTATATCAAAAAGAAAAATAAAAAATAAATAAAATTGTTTTTGATGTGTTTTGTAATTTTTCATTTTCATAGCCTTGAAATGTCTCCAAGTAGTCCACAAAATTGGGCGTTTTAACAATATTTATAACGCATGTGTTAACATCACGATATACATTTCAACATTCCCCTTCGAAATTCAACATTACAATCATTACTTATACACAATATATTATAATATTTACAAAAATTCACTACTCACACGGAGAGAAATGTTCAACAAAAATTGTGGTTCTGGTACAACAATTTAGTACCAAGATGCAAGCTTCGTTTTTTTTATTTGTTTTTCTTATAAAACTTGTTAAATGTTGAATGATATTTGTTTTGTAGATTCATAATTTTTGTTAAACAGAACCACAATTTTTATTGGACCACAATTATTAGTCTGCTTTATTACAAATTTTATTTTCTAATTTAATAATTTTTATTTTCACTTTAATATTTTTTGTTTTGTGCATTATAAATTTTGTTGTTCAGTACAACAATTTTTGAGGTCCAACAAAACTTGTACACCGCGTAAGAATTTTTGTCTTAGATCACCACAAATTTTGTGGTTCTAGAACCACAATTTTTGTCAGCTAGTAACAGATGATACACACAAACAAGTTTGGGAGGGGTGTGTTAGTTGTGTGAGTTATTACTGTTGGCCGTTACAAGTTATGTTTATGCCTCACTCTGAATTAGGAGAGATTGGTTTGGACCTGTCATTGATTGACAAAAACACAAAAAAATATGTAGACATTATTTGATTATTTAATTATTGAAGAATTATAACAATTAGTAAATTATAAAGTGCGTGAATATAAAATAAAACAGGTCGTGAATTTGCAGCTAAGATTACTTATGTTATATTAGTCAGTACATAATTTTTTTTAGTTGATTCGATATTTGTTCATCACATAACCTTTCTTTTTAAACGTCAATTTAATTTTTTTATCTATCAACTATAACTTCTTTTTTTTTTACTTAGTTTTTTTTTTTTACTCTTTTAGTTTTGTCAATTATATGTTTAGAGTGCATAGATTTATAACATAATGCAAAACTGGTGGTAAAACGTAATTAGAATATAAGTATGTTGAAATAAAAATAACAACAAATGTATTATGCTAAATAAACTTAAAAATGTAAAACTACATTTATAAAAATAATAAAAAAAAAGATTTGCCACATAAATAATTGTATTAATTGTTAATTAATTATTAATTAATTATGAATTATTATTATTATTATTTTTTTTTAATAAAAGAGTTCATTAATTTTTATTTAGGTAGAAAACAAATTTCGTTTATTCCGTAAGAATTTTCATTGAAAGTTGAATAAATTTAATTGTTACTGTACAATAAATTTTATTAAAAAATCAAGAAATTATGTTTAATTCACAAGAATTTTTATTTGAAATTAAATAAATTTTATTGGTACTGGTAACAATTTTTATTTGAAGAAGAACAAATTTTGTTTGTTTTACCAGAATTTTTATTAGAAGTTATATAGATTTTAATACGTGCCCAATAGATTTTGTTGTACAGAACCGTAATTTTTGTGCCCCGGGAACCACAAAAATTGTGGGTCGGTAAAACAAATTTTGATAATGACCACATCATATTTTATTGGACTTACATCTTGGTACTTTTTTGTGGTTCTGTTCAACAATTTTTAAGTATTTTTTTAACAATTTTTGTTGGATATTTCTCTCCGTGCAACTTTCATTTTATATATTAAAATTTACTATTACTATATTTTTTTTGTTTTTTAACTTTTCAAGAGTTTACTTGGGGAAAAAAAATATATATACTTTTATCTTTACGAGACTCTTTCTCTTCAATACAATTGTTCAAAGAGTAATCCTATTGTGCTTTTACAAAGAATACAATATCGTAGCTATTAAACGGCTTTCAAAAGTCATGAATACTATTTTTTTTTTTTTTTTTTTGNTTTTTTTCACTACAAATTTTATACATGCCAAAATTTAGTGCTAATGAAATTCCAAATTTTTTTTCTTTCATTTTTTCATATCCAAAGTTGTTAATTGTTGTAAATTATTGTCAAACATTTTTTTTTTTTACAACAATTATTATTACTATTTGTTTTTCAACAAATGATTAGTTTTTTTTTTTTAAATAATTTTTTAAATGGAAAAATAATTGAAAATAAAATTCAATAAATCGATTAAAAGTTTTGAAATTGATGAAATGATGATTAGTTTAAAACTATAAGAAATGTTTTTGACAAGATAATTTCAATTATTTTCTTTAAATTTAATTAGTTTTTAATTAGTAATGAATGATGATGAATAGAAAATTTTTAAAATTGTGTATTGCATAAATACTTAAAACAAGTTTATAAATTATTATTATTATAAAAATCACTCGGGTGTTATTTTAATGAATATTTCTTCAAATTTTTTAATTGAAGAATAATTTCTACAAAATAATTTCGATGAAGTAGTTTACCTGATGGATCTTCAACTTGTTAAATAACAAACAAACTTTATTGTTTAAATTTATTTAAAGTAATATACAATCAACTCAAATTAATTATTTCAAAAATCAACAAGCAAATTTATTCATCTAATTGTGGTTATTCATTATTAAATTATTATTTAAAATAAACACGCCAACAATATTTAAATTTGTATAAATAAATTTGAATGAAATTGATATTTATTTTTAATTTATTTCGATAATTTATCTAAATTTATTGAGCAACAAATTTAGCCTGAAACAGTTGCAATATTTCAAGGACAATCAGAAAGTTTGTACATTTGTTTCAACTGCAATAACAACAAAAATAATTAAATAAATAAAAATAGACAATATAACAACAATGTAATACGAGAGGTTTATTGAAAAGTTTGTTGTGTCGTTACGTGCCATCACGATTTCAATTTGACATTTTTGATTATTATTATTTCAATGAAACTAGAGACATCTTGGTCAATTTAAACTACCAAAAATATCAAATTGAATTATTGTTTTAAATTTAAATTATATATAAATTGAATTGATACATGAATTTATCGATGCAGTCAAGCTTGAAATGTATATTTAAATAGTTACTCGAGCATAACTGTATTGGTTGATCAATTGATTTGAATGATCGATTGGTTTGTTCGTTAATGACAAGGGAAATTGTGCATGTGTCTATTGTGTAACTAATCAGGATGAAATAGATATTCTATATAAATTTGTGGTACTGTCTGGCTTACTACTATTCAAACACTGATTAACAATTATTATGTTAATTTTGGAACCTCTTGATTTACATAAATTTATCAAGTTATATATATCTTCGAAATATTATCTATCAAATTGATACACTTGAACTGAATTTATGCTGAGGATAAACCTATATATGTTCTCACTTCTCAGCTTACATTGAAGCCATACAAAAATAAAATGGTGTAAAAAAATTCACTCACTCAAAGTTTTTATCACAATTTGCACAAAAAAATTATGTAATTTATATCATAGCACTTTTCATCATCAACACATTGTATTTATATATTTTTACATGAATTTTTTAAATTAAAAATATTCAAAATAGCTTTTTTTTTTTATATGAAAAATTGTCTACTCATTTTGTAAATTTATGAATAATTAAAAACCATGAATATTAATAAATACTAATTAATAATTTCTCGATTTAATTTATTTAATTTTAATTAATATTTATTAATAACAAAAATAATTTTAAAAAATTCTAAATTTGTTTTTTTAAATTGTTTTTAATTTTAAATTGAACAATTCATTTTTATATTTTGTAAAAAAATTAATTGTTGTAGTCTATTCGAGCTTTAATATTTTTTGTCTTGAAATAATAAAACTTCTCTAAATAAATTATTTTTTTTTACAAATTAAATTCCTAAATACACTTGTTGAAAATAAATTTCCGTACAAATTAAAACATATTTTATTAATGCTAATTTATGTAAATTTAATGCAAGCAGTGATTTCAAATTGTTCATCAAAATCCCATTAAACCTACCAGAGAGTTTATGATAAATTGATATTGCAGTCCTGTTTCATCAACAAATAAAACCAGGAAATACTCAGCCTTTTTTTTGTAGATAATAAATCAAGAGGTATAGAAAAAAAAAAAAAAAAGCGGGACCTTATGTATGTGCTTATAAATGCAGCAAAGAATTTCTACATATTCCGGAATATTAAATAATGTAAATATCTTGAATATTGATTTGAAGAATAAAAAATTTTAGTAAAGAAAAAAAAATCTAAATTCAATATGGAGCTTTTTTTTTAAACATATTGGTTATTGAGAAATGTGAAAAGGTACTTTTTTTGTTGGACAAATCGGACAGGAATTTTTTTGACAGTCAGCTTATAAAAAAAAAAAAAAAATTGATCTGGAACTTTATTATTAAAATTTCAATAAAGTTTTATTGTTTAATATTTTCATGAATATTTAAAAATGCTTGTGGCTAAAACTCTGCGACAAACAATGACATCCTACTAAATTCTGTAATCCCATATAGATGATTATATTTAATATCTCAATTATATTTAAAAAATATTTAAATTATAAATATAAATTTTTACTTGTAAATCCGGCAAGAATTAAGATTTGCATTTTAAACAAAGAGTAAATCTCAAAGTTGAGTAAGCTCTCAAGAAACACTTTAAACACAAACAAGTAATAAGTTTTGTGTTGTAAATATAAACATATTATTATGGTTTTTTTTTTTTTTTTGTTAATTTGAGCTTATTTAATTTCAAACTTTTGTGGACTATACTCCGATAAAAAAAATTAAAAAAAATGAATCACTTGAACATTTATAAAGAAAAAAATAATAAATATTCTTAATTGTTTTTCATTGTGTTTAAAAATAAATCAACTTTTAGATGCAAATTATTTTTATTTATGTAAAATATATTTTTAATTAATTAAAATAATTAATCTTTCTAAAAAATATATAAATTTTCGTTCCATTTTTTTTTTTTTTTTAATGAAATAATAAAATCATTTTAAATTAGTATATTGCTTTCAAGTTAATTATTAATTAATCCTAAAATTCTAAAAGTATATCAAGGTACTAATTCTTAATCATTTAGGTAATCTCAAAAAAAAAAAATGTGTTAAAAAGAAAAGAGGATTTCTGATAAGCCCATTTTAATAATTAAATAGGAAAAATTTAACGTTGAAAAGTTAAATTAATGTCATCATTTTAGTTCATTTCATTTATTTATTTTTATATAAATATATTTTAATTAATTAACAAATAAATAATAAAATACATCAAATTTAAAAAAGCTCATTTTCAAAAACAGTCGTCTTTAAATTATAAAAAAAGTCAAACAAAGTTTATCAATTTTCTTAGATAAATGAAAATATATTTTATTTAAAACTTGAATTATTATCAAGACGTGAAATAAAATTCAGAAAATTATATTTTATTAAAAAGCAATATCGATAATGAGTTTGTTGCAAAAAAATTACCAGAGTCTAACATTTTTTATGTAATTTTATTTTTTTCTTAGCTCCAACAATAATTTTAACAGGAGGATCCAATAAATTTCCACAATTTATATATAATAAGCCAGCTTAAATGTCTCTTTATTTTCTAGCTAGTTTTATTTTTTTCCATTCATTTTCAACTTCCCCATCAATGATCAAGTGGATAAGTTTCCCTTGCTCTTTTTTATGCCTTTATTTTTTTTATTTTTTTGAATCATTTATCAATGCTCGTAACATATCCAAGTATATAGAAAATTTCTCACATAAAAATCTTATCGATCAAAAATGTTTTTCTTTTTTTTTTTAAATACTCTTTGATTGACCTTTATAATTTAATTTTTTTTTTCTTCTTTTCGAACTTTGTTCTGTTTGACAGCGACAGCTCAAAGCAATTTCCTGCGAAAATAAAAAAAAATATAAATAAATTTTATTACAAACTTTGTTATACGAGTTTGCGCGTATTTGTATAAATTTTTTATAGAGTTTGGAAAAAAATAAAAAAAGACTTTGTGACTTTGTGGAGCTTAAGTAACATAAATTAAGTCTCTATTGACATGAAAATCTTATTTAGCTCAATTTAACCATGTTTATTTTTTAAATATATAAACATGTATTTTGTTTAAATTTTTAAAGAATTTTATTTCAATTTACTACTGAATATAAATTCAAAAAATATTAAACATGCATGATTTATTCTTACACTTTGTTTTTCAGGTATTATTTATGAATGAAAAAATATTATACATATATGGCATGAGTGAAACCGATAAATAATATGCAGTTTTAAAACTTGGCTTTATATTTGATATTTTGCACACCTGTTTCTCTGATGCATTGTCAGTCTTAATAGTGTGCCTAAATATCAATCATCCCCTAAATGAAAAAATATATTTTAGATTTATAGCAAAAGTGAATATAAATTATATTGAATATCAAATTTATGTATAAAATTAATTTGAATTGCGTTTAGATTATTTGGAATAATTTTAAATATATTTTTTATAGAAAATAAATTTATTTTTTTTTTTTTATAGGAAACAAAGTAGATGATGTATTGGAAATTTTAAAGTTTAAATAAAAATGTAATTGTGATATTTTACAGAGATGGGATAACTTGTGGGACAACTTGTGGTTAAAATTTGGGTGAAGGTGTTTTTTTTTCTTATAAATTATTGTATTATATTAGTGTTTTATTATAATTTATTACATGTATTATAAAATCATAAATAAATAATTATTTTCTTAATTTTACGTACGTCTTTTCCAAATCACCCTGGAGGTAAGACGTTTGATTCACGTGATGTCCAAGTCAGAAATAAAAAATGTTCAAGACAATTTTTTTGTTCTTGAAAAATAAAATTATTTAATTAATATTTTAAATAAAACAAAAAAACAACCCTTGCTTCTTATATTAAATAATTATTTCTATTTGGTAAATTTTTTTTTTTTTACCATTTGATGACATTACGTGATTTTATGATGAAAATATTTACAAGATAAATAAGTCATTTGAAATATTTGTAAAGATTTGTAATTTACATAATTCGCATATGACATAAATAATCGAAAAAACTTTTGATCTTTTAACATTTGAAATTACATGATAACATAGTTTTTTTTTTTCATATAAAATCTGATAATAATCTCGTAATTTTTTTTTATTTTTGATCTTTTAGGACTACCATTTGAACTGAGAGGCTTTTGGCAACAGTATCCATGGGAACTTGGCTTGGGATTATGCAAATTACGATCCTACGTATCTGAAACGTGAGTTGCTAAAGTAAAAAAGTAAAAAAAAAATATATAAAAATTATTATTCCCATGTTTTACTTGATAATTTAATTTCAAACTATATATATAACTTTTAAATTTAATTACGAATTTTTATTTTTTTATCACGACTGAATATTATGATTGAAAAAATCTTCAAAAGAAATTTCTCGATCATATATTTGAACAGAAATAAAAAAAATATCCTGGTAAATAATTTCCTAAAAAAAAAAATAAAAAAATAATAAATAAAATAAAAAACATCCTGTTGCTTGTATTTATTTAAAATACATGGGGTATTAATTTAAATGGAAATTAATTTCTTATAAATATAATACAAGCACACTAAAATTTAATGACTATTTTAAACATCCCTCCAAAATTATCATAAATAAATAAACAATGAACATATATCCCGAATAAATTTAAATCTAATGACTCAATATCATTATTATTTCTAATTTAATTTATTTTTAAATTTACGTTTTAAATATTATATCACTAATTTTGTTTATTATTATATCTTTGAAATTTAGTTTGGTTGAATTTGAACTTACGTATGATTGCCTTGCTCGGTCACTGTCACTCGAATCATATTTGTCAATGGCTTTTATGACATTCAAATTACTCAAGTCTTCTTCTGATTTTATATCTGGAATTTGTTGTTTATCAACTTCATCCATGTTCAGCAGTTGATTCAACAAAAGCTTTGAATAATTAACTTCATTTATTATATGTTATGATGGCTTTTTTATATGACATGAAATATTTTTTATTTTGAAATTGATATTTGCAAATAACTCGAGTGATTGATTTTCATTCACCATGACTAAATATCATGTTAAAAAAATATTCTGAAGACATCATATATCCCGAATAAATTTAAAACTAATTTCTCTAAATATTTTCTAATTTAATTTATTTTTAAATTTACATTTTAAATATTGTATCACTATTTTTTTTTTTATTATTATATATCTTTGATAATTTTTTAATTAAATTTTCTTTTTATTTTTCATATAATATTCAGAATAATTAGACCGGAAAATATTATGTATTTTATTAATAAAATAATTATTACATTTCTTTGAAAAATTTGTAATTTATATTTTCCCTAGCAAGTAGATAATTTTAATTTTATATTATTTTTTACATCAAAGCTTTGTGATATTGTAACGAGAAAAATATTTATTTTTATTTTTTAATATTAAAAATAATCTCTACACATTTATGGTGGTTTTTAAAAATTTTTTTTTTATCTTTTTACAGATCTTCTTACGTATCAGTATTGACAATAGTTGCTTTTTCAATGGAAAGATACTTAGCAATATGCCATCCTTTGCACTTGTATGCCATGAGTGGTCTCAAACGACCACTACGTTTTATAATAGTTGCATGGCTTGTGGCTTTGCTAGCTGCATTGCCTTTTGCTGTTTATACGAAAATAAATTATGTCGAATATCCACCTGGTAAGTCTACACACATTTTCCATTGAATTTTCCTAGTTTCACATACAAAATCTAACTTTCAAAAGAATTGAATGAATAAATAAATAAAAATCTATTTATACAAAAAAAATAAAAAATGAAAACCTTTGAGTGCTACACCAAAGCAAAATATTATCAATGCAAATTTTGTATAAAATATCAAATCACTTGAATAGAGTGTTGGAATAAAAAATAAATAAAATTTTAATTGAGAAAAAAAATATTACATTTGCAGTGTCAAATGAAGCTTTTTTTTTTTTTCACTTGAATATATGATTACATAAATAAATTTATAAAATATTGAACAACAAATTTAAAATTACATAATAAAAATAAAAATGTTACAAATGTTAAAATAAACCTTTTTTTTTCTTTAATATTTTATTGATTTTTTTAGCTAAAAAAATAAAAATTTATTCTGCAATTTTTAACAAATTTATTTTGTAATTTTTATTTATTATTTTTACAGGTAGTGGTTATTATTCTGAAGAGTCTGCATTTTGTGCAATGTTACTTCCAAATATGCCAGATTTTCCACTATACGAATTAAGCTGTGTAATATTTTTTTTGATACCACTTGTGTTATTGATAATTCTATATTTACGCATGACAATTGTCATAAAAAGCACAACACTTGGACGAAGTATTGAAGGAACAGTTCATGGTGAAACAAGACAAACACAATCACGTAAAATTGTCATAAGAATGCTGAGTAAGTGCATTATAAATATTTTTCAACAACAAAAACAACTTATCTTAAATAAAAAAAAAACCAATAAAGAACACCAAGATGAGTCAACTTATTGCAGCTTATGCATTAAATATTTTACTTTATTTTAAATTTGTATTAGAGTATAAAAGCTTTCATAAATTATTAAAATAATACTTGTCTAAAGTTCAAAAGCTCATATACAAAAGCTGTCAGTTATAATGGTAACCGATAATACCCATCAGATATAATTTTGCATCAAACAGTCACGCGAATTTGCATTTACTTTGTTTGATCTAGTTTGATTGTCATGTGCCAAAAGTTTATATTCAGTGCACTGATATAAATTTATTTAAAAAGTTAATTGTATTGTTTAATTACTAATTGGCTATTTAAATTAGAAAAAAAATTAAATTTAGTCAAAGTTTATGGTTGATAACAAAGCTATAGATTTTTACTTTGAAAAACTTGTAGTTAAATTAATTTAAATTGAAATAAAATATATTTTAAATATATTTATAAAAATATAAAATACATTTTAAATTAATTTTCAATTCAATTTATATTTAATTTCAAATCAATTTTATATTTATTTTTTAAATTTATATATATTTATTTTTTTTTTTACATGAAATTTCTTAGGTTTTCTAGAATAGATTGATTGATTTTCTAGAATAAAATTCACATGATGAGAGTGCGGTTTATTGATTTATTTACAATGAAGAAATAAGTAACTGTTGTGTTTGTTAAACTTTGACTGTGTACACTTACCACAAACCAACATAAATTCAAACTAGACTATTTTCATTGACTGATAAACACTCAAACAGACAGGTGTATATTTACTTGACTTGATTTGGCAATCACTTATCAAAATTTACACAATTTAAATTACCTATTTCATGCTAAATTATATAAACATGTTTACGTCATTCAAGGTAGTTACTTATAAGCAACTTGTCTACTTGAAAGTTTTTAATATTAATTTAAAAAACTATTAAAATTTTTTAAATTGAAATAGCTTTTTAATTTGGTTATTAAAAATCAGTTTTAAAATCAATCAAAAAATATTAAAATTTCAATATAGTGAGGGTAAATTTGATGAGATTAAAATTGATAATGGAAAAAAAAAAAAAAAGCAAAACAAGCAGGGTTTAATCTTTTTTTTTTTATATGAAAAAAAATAATAAAAGCTTTATTATAAAATTTTTTAAATATATTTATAGTATACCTTGATGATTTTTTAATTTTTTAAAATTTCAGGTGCTGTTGTATTTACTTTTTTCTTGTCGTGGTTTCCATTTCATGCTCAACGTTTACTCTATGTTTATGACCGCTCAAGTTCACTTGCTGATGTCAATGAATGGCTCTATGTTTTTAGTGGTTTTTTATATTACATTAGTACAGCAATCAATCCAATTTTGTATAATGTCATGAGTGCTAAATACAGAAGTGCTTTTGTACAAACACTTTGCTGCAAACCTACAATAAATCACTTCAATAGAGATGAACAAAGTAGTATGAAAGAAACAACACTTTATCGTTGTGGTTCTTGTAAAAGTTCACAAATTGCACGTGGACGAAGTAAAAGTGTAAGGTAAATATTTCAACACACACCTTTTTTTATTTTTATATATAATGTTAAATTGAAAATCAATACAGCCAATTTCTTGGCTTTTTATTTAGTGCTAACTTTGATTATTTAAAAAAAAAAAATTAAAAAAATTTTGTCATCATTGCTAAGCAGTTTATTGTATAAAAAAAAAAAAAATTACCCAATTTGATTTGATAGGCAATTGAATAAACCCTTCGTGTTTGAATTATAAAAAATTTAAATAAAATTTTCACTCGTAATTTTTAGGATGTAGTTTAATCTATATTGATGACAAAAAAAAATTATTATATTTAATTTTTTTAAATAGTTAATAAAGAATGTAGGTATATTTAAAAATAAAAATTATATGAAAAATAAATTTAATAAAATTTACATTTTAAATATATTTTGATAAAAAAATAGTACTTTTTTTTTGTTGAAAAAATATTTATCTAAGAAATAAAAATTTTTGGTGTATAAAAATATTTTTCTAAAATAATTTTTCCATTGAAAAAGATTATTTTATTATTTTAGTAAAATATTTTTCTTCTCAAGACAAATATTTTTTAACTTGAAATCAATAAATAAATAATGTCATTTTAATAAACACAGGTATCACTTGGAAAATTCAAAAGAAATAACAATCAAATATCCAGATGATGAAAATCATTTTCAATGTGAAAGACGTTGTTCAAATTTTGAATCTACAAGTAATCATAATCAAAACACAATTGAATCAAGAAAATTATCAATGATTATTCGTTCAAATAATCGTTTAAACAGTCGAAAAAATGAAACTACAAAACTTCCTGGTGAAACACATATTTGAATAATAAAAATAAATTACTTTGCTCATGAAAAAAAAAATATATTTTTATTATATTTTTTCTCTGTTTTGTTTTAAATAAAATATTGTAAATGTTTATTAAATAATTGACAAATAATAATTGATTTATTTTGAAAATAATATTCTGTACATAAATAATTTTTTTGTTTAATTTTTTTATATTTTTTTTCATTGTCTATTGATCGATTAACCTCGTTCCTAATAATGTGTCTCATGGAAGATAGTCTTGTCACGGTGAATCGATTTTTAAAACGTGACTATTCAAAAAAAGTTTAGATAATAACATTTTTTTAAAATTCATATGATGACAAAAATAATATATTTTATATTTATATAAATAAATAGATACATAGAGTTGAAATACAAAACGATTTAAAGTTTTAAAAAATAAAGAAAATCAACAGTAATATATATATATTTGTTATCATAAACTAGAAATTTTATATCTCCAAAGTTTGCCCAAGAGGTCTATCTTCTTCAAGGTAAAATTTAAGTAACTTTATTCACCCACGGAAAGCTTGAAGAGCTTTATATTGCCCGTTTTAAAAGCAATAAAAATTCTAAATATTAAAATCCTTTCTTTCATAACAAAAAAAATTAAAGTGTTGAACTTTTTTTTTTCTTTTTATTTTTTGTTTATTAGGACAAGTATACACAATTATATAATTATTTTTATTATGTTTATAATAATAAAGATATTAATAGATATTATTATATCTATTATTTAAAATTTTATTATTATATACAAAAGAAAAATTAAATAATTTGTTTAAAAAAAAATAAGAGAAAATTTTTTTTTTTGTTATATTTTATTTTTATTAATATTTTTTTTATAATTTTAAAATAGTATTTTTATTATTTATATTTTGTATTGTCATTTTAGCATTTATATTTATTTTTTTTAATTTTTTTATTTTCACAAGGTAATCAAGGAAAACAGAATCAAGTGAAAAACAAAGTTTGCAATTAAACACTGAGTTAATTCTAAACGGGATATAATTAAAACAATACAAAATCATATGGAAATATATGAAATTAATAAAATCATAGCATTAATTTGATAACCCAGCTGTTGATATAAAATATATAACAGTATAAACAAATAAAATATACAAAAAGTCATAATTATTTTCATTTATGTTTAAAAAATTATCAGTTGATTCTTCATAAAATTATTAATTCTATATATTCAAAATAAAAGTTAAAACAATAAACAATTTAAAATCACAAATTTTATCACGACATTTTTAAAAATTTATTTTATAATAATAAAGATAAAAAATGTACGCAATTAAAAATATAATAAAATAGCCAGTTTATTTATTTATTTAAAGTTTATTTTTATTTATTAACATTAAAAGTCCACAAGGTTGTGTTATTTTTAAATTTTTTTACAATCAAAAAAGATAAATTATATTATGGATAATTAAAATATCATTTCCATTCGATGTCAAGATTATTCTTCTTGCGTCGCAATGACTGACGTCCAAATTACGTTTTTATAATGATAATAAATTACCAATATAAACCCAACTATGAACGCTAATGTCAGTCGAGGAAATAAGGTTCCCAATGTTCTTTATAGTTGTCCGGAAGTTCCAACTGATTACTGGATATAATCATTTTTTCGATATTGCAATCTTTAAAAGCATTTTCACGAATATCCGAATCATTGTTTCTTGAAATATCGAGCATGCCTATTCTTGAGCAGCCTTGAAAAATTCCTTTATTTTTATTATTATTTAGTTTATTATTAGATAAGCGAAGATGATTTATATTTAATCCTACAAAAGCACCCTTATCAATGTGATCAATAGAATTGTTGTGTAAATCGATTACTTTAATCAATGTTGAATTTGTAAAATTAAATAATTCTTTTTGAATAATTTTTAATCTATTATTTTCTAAATATAGATATTCCATGTGTGTATTATAAAATATTTCCTTGGATATTTCTGTAAGATCATTGTCAGATATATCAAAGTAATAGAGATTAACCAAATCATCTAGTGTTGCTTCTTTAATTTTGTAAATATTATTTTTTTGTAACTGTAATACTTGAAGTATAGAAAGACCATCAAATGTACCAGGTGCTATTCTCATTAATGAATTATTTGACAAATTTAAATGCCAAAGATTTTTCAAATTTGCAAAAGACTTCGGTTCAATAGAAAAAATTGAACACGATGTTATTTGAAGGTGTAGTAGTTTATCATTGGCACTAGTAAATGTGTCATTCTTGATGATCTCCAAGTGGCCTCCAAGAATTATTAGTTGTTTTAGTTGTTTAAGTGTTTCAAATTTATTTGACAGCGTTGTTGTCGCTTCATTGAGAGTCATTGTTAACGTTTGAAGTTGTGGCGTGTATAAAAAGGTGTCATTATACAAAGTAATTGTACTTTTTTGTGATGAAAGATCTAGATTTTTTATTTCCTCTAAGCCTTTGAAAGATTCTGGTCCAATTTTTAATGGTCCCTTTACAAAGTTTAATGTTACGTTTTTGGTTCTTGTTCCGTTGAAAGCCCATGGCATAATTAATGAAATATTCTCGTCTGATATTGTGGTATCCTCTTCGTCAAATTTAACTGACATCAGAATATATTAAAATTTACAAATTTTGACATTTCCCTGTTCCTCACAATCACCATTAGATTCCACAAAAACTTTCAAACAAAATATTATTACAAAAAATAAAAACGATAAATTGTTTTTCTTCATTTTTTTAGATTCAATATTAAATTCAGTTCTGAAGTTTTATTTAATACTAATCTTTTATTGTTTTGTTCAGCTACTTATATACTGAAAAAAGTGGACAATAAAAATATCATGAAACAATGATAACACATGTGCAAGAATGTTGTTTTGCAGTCAATATAATTTTTATGAATTTTAACGCGAGACAAAATTTAAACCTTGAGATAATAAAGCATATAGTAAAATTGATTTTTTTTTTTTTTTTAAATAAATAAATAAGAAAACCGAAAAGTTATTATATATATATATTTCATATAAATTATCAAATGGAATCAAAGCCAATTCGCCTTGGCTATTTAATTATTTTCATATTCAATGTTTTTTTTATTTTACACGTGTAGGAATCCGGAAAATAATAAAATAAATACATAAACATTTATATAAATTTATATAGCCAAAAGAATATTTATTTTTTTTATTGGTAAATATTTAACAAAAAAACAATTTTTTTGAATATTATATTAATACTTGGTGGATGTGTTTATTATTTTTATTTTTATAAATTTTTATTCAAAAATAAAGACACCAAAATGGCCTTTGGAATCCAAACTAAAATTATCAATTTACCACAAAAATATTTTGTAAATTATATTTTTAGCTATTTTTTATTAAAAAAAATTCTTTTACTATTATTATTAGTATAAAATTTTTAATTAATTATATAAATTATAAAACACCGAGTAATTATAAACGAGATATAATTAAAACAATACAAAATCATATGAAAATTATATTTTATTGTATAACACTATAATAATATTAATTTTCATTTGTTTTTAATTTATTTATTCGAGGTAAATGTTTTGTTTTTAATTTTTTTTTTACTGTACTACCTCATATCCGCGCAAAAATTATAGTCAAAAATAATAGTAAAAATAATGTTACAGAAATTTAATTCAATTCATTGATATTAAAATAAATTGTAAAAATTAAAAAAAACCCTATTATCTCGAAAATTCAACAACTGATGATGGCTAAATGGAAGCAGGGATGAATGTCTTTGGTAGCCTGGGTTTTCTGATCACTGAACTTTCGAAAATTTTAGATTTCATGATTTTCAATATGTACATTGGGGTAGGTTTAGACTTGAACGTGGTTTTTCCGGGAAATTTCAAAGGTATAATTTTTTTTTTATCCGATAGGAGGCCGATTATGTAAAAATATTCACGGGAGGTGGTTAATAAATGAATAAAGTTAATGTAGGATTTTTTTTATGATTTTTTACGCGATCGGTCAGGGGTAGATTCGGGTAGGTATAGACATGAACGCGGTTTTACTGGGATTTTAAAAGATATAATTTTTTTTTTATCCGATAGAGGGCCGATTATGTAAAAATATTTACGGGAGGTGGTTAATAAATAAATAAAAATGATGTAGAATTTTTTTTATAATTTTTTACGCGATCGGTCAGGGGTAGATTCGGGTAGGTATAGACTTGACCGCGGTTTTCCGGGAATTTTCAAAGATATATTTTTTTTTTTATCCAATAAAAGGCCGATTATGTAAAAATATGTACGGGAGGTGGTTAATAAATAAGTAAAGATGATGTAGGATTTTTTTTATGATTTTTTACGCGATCGGTCAGGGGTAGATTCGGGTAGGTATAGACTTGAACGCCGATTTACTGGAATTTTCAAAGATACAATTTTTTTTTTATCCAATAGAGGGCCGATTATGTAAAAATATTTACGTGAGATGGTTAAAGATAAATTCAAGAGATGAATAAAGATAATGTTGGAATTTTTTCATAATTTATAAAATAATAAATCTCTATATTTCAGCTAACTTTACCATAAACAAAAAAAATAATAACAAAATGAAAACCCTTCAGTGTGAAGTTAGCTGAAATGAAGTGATTTTTTTAAATAGGATACTTTTTATCATTTTAATTTTTTATTTTGTTGAAAATTTAGAATGTTCATTTGGTTATTTATTTTTTTCATTTACTTATTTATTTATTTGTTTATTGATAAATTATTCATTTTATTATTTTTTAATTTATTATTTTAATTGTTTTTTTATTTTTTTTACATTTTACATTTATCTCATTGAATAAATAAATAAAGAATAAATGTTTTTTAAAAAAAATTTCAATGAATTTAAAGACCCTGAAAACTTTATATTAAAAAAAATATATAAATAATTTGAAATCCATTACTTAGATGAATTGAATTCATCGTAAAATTCTCAAGTAGACAATATCCGTTCAGGAAAGATTAAAAAAAAAAATATAATAAAATAAAACTTTAATGGTATAAATTTTTTACCACTTTTCAATTTTCAAAATGTCATTCTATATTTAATGAATTTCACAAACAAAATAAAAATAATTTACCAGCTTCATTTTATTATTAAAAATAAATAAAACAACAAACAAAAAATCTTTTTTCAATTTTATTAAACATTTAAAGAATTTCAAAAAGAATTTAAAAAATATATTAGCACAAAGATACAAGAAAAAGCATTCAGATAACCAATGGAAACTTTTTATCAACATAAGTTTATACAAAAGTTATAAAAAAAAAAAACTTGATCCTTTGCTAGTTTGTTAAAGCTTAAAAAGCTTACAATCGATCACAAAAATGCCAACCAAGCATAAACCCTTCCACTCTTATTTTTCTCGCTTGATTTTAACTATTTTTTTTTTCCTTTTATTATCATTTTTCTCTTCTAAAATTACACGAAATCATAAAATAAAAAAAACTAAAAAAATTTCCGGGTTTTTTTCTTGGTTCAAAGATGAAATCGGAAAAGTTTGTCACAAGTTTAAATGAGCTTTCATCGAGTTTTAACATCATAATACCTGTCATAAAAATTCCACCAAATAACAATAATATTAAATTTGAAAAAAAATTGGGATCAAATGATGCTCATTAAATTTTCTACGTAGTATTTATTTAACTTGGTAATAATAATAATACAAGATAAATTTATTTGAATTAAATTGACATATTGAAAATGTGTCTTATTCATCAAGACACAGTAAAATGTCTCGTTAATATTCATATCATTGAACGACATTACAGTGATGCTCTTGAATTTACAATGAATGATAGAAAATAAATAAAATATATAGGGGATGACCCTAAATGTCAATTAGTAAAATACGTGTTTTGTAAATAATAGTCTTTTTGTAAATAATTACTTACGTTATAACCATTAGTACACTCAAAAACTTACATGAAAATGGTGCTGGATTATTTATTATTTATTATTTGTTGTCATTTATTATTATTTGTTAATTAAATTAAATTTTATATGTGCAATTTAAAAGGACGTTTAACAAGACAAGTCCATAATGTATTTTATTAAAATTTTAAATATAGACAATAGGAGATTAGAAAAAAAAAAAAAGCTTTGCTAAACAATTTTTTTAATTTTATGAATTAACAAATAAATACAAATGTTTAAAAATTGAAATAGGTCAAAAAAATATATTTTAAAAATATTATTATACACATGTTCATATTAACATGCACTGATGCATGTCCAAAGAATTTACTAAATTGAATTAAAATGTATACTGCTGCTGAGAAATGCATGAAATATGTCAAGTATTTATTTTATTTTCACACTCTGATAATCATGGAATTTCATATTGTTTAACTGATATTTTTTCAATGCAATAAATTAATTTACATGAGCTTTTTTATTGTTCATTGAAATAATCAATGAGATAATTATTTTTATATCTTTAAAAATACTTTTAGCCTTTTTTCAATTTATTTATTTTTGTAGTTTATATTGTTTTTTATTTTTGAATAAATAAAATTCAAGTCAACCATTGAACTAGGTTTTTTTTTGAATTGTTGTTTTTTTTTTATTTTTAATTGTTTATTTGGCATTATTTATAACTTTTACATTCAATTTTTAAATACGATGAGTTTAATGAATTTTAAGCGGCTTTTTTGAATAAAATTGATTTTTATTTTTTGAATTTAATCTCCGACTAGTTTGGTTTTATTTTAATGAATTTTTTTTTCAATTTATAAGGACGTTTGTACACCTACATTTATATTGAAATTTAAAAAAAAATGCTCGTTTGAAAATTCGGATTTTATTTCAATTAAAAATTAAATTTTCTTTTTTTTTTTTTTCAACGTTATTTATTTTAATTTTTTTTGTTTTTGTTTATATGGCAATTTGTGAATAAAAAATATGCTAATTTGTTGAAATACTCATTAATTATGTTATGTCATTCAATCTTGTGAAAAAAATAAATAAAAATATTTTCTTTAAATTAAAAAAAAAAGGAATTACTGTATTTCTTTATTAACTTTTTAATTCGGTCATATAGTTTTTTTTTTTTTTCTTTCGACTCATAAAAATATCCGACAAATTGACAAACAAAAAAAAAAAAAAATTCAAGTTAATTTAGTTTCTTTACTTTTTGAATTAAAGTTATTTATTCTCAAAGTTGGATTTTTATATTAAAATCATTCATGCCTGTCAGTTTCGATATAAAATCCGTAAAAGTTTTCGTGTAAATTTTTAAAAGTTGTCAATTTTCATTTACGATTAATTATAATATTTTTTTACTGTATTATTATTTATTTGAAAGAAAAATTTGCAGGCAACATAAATTATAAAAAAAAATAAAACGTGTCAATGCATTTTTAACAAGTTTTTTAATTTTTTATTATTATCGTCTTGTAAAAAATTTTAATTCTTCATGGCGAATAATTATTTTAAAATTATTTTTCGCTTGTAATAGCATAAAGCTCTCGTTTTTTTATATATTTAAAAATTAAAAATATTTACTACACTCTTAAGATTACATTTTTCATTAAATAAATCAGCAAGTATAATTGAAAATTTTATACTAAATTCAATTCCAACAAGCTTGTTTCAATTTCATCGAAAAAACTAACAAAAACATTAAAATAAAAATACAAAATAACACAAATCAATCGACTCAAACTTTACAAAATCATAAAAATTGATAATATTGATTAAACACTACAAATGAATCCATCAATATTTAACTTTTAAATATAAACACGGAGAGAATTTTTTATTTTTTTTTACGAAAAAAACATAGCAAATTTTACAATGGCCCATAGCTGAGCTGCGCCATCTATCGGTTTCATGATATTTTCATATGGGCCATAGCAAAATATCGTGTGGGCGTGGCTATTTTTTTTTTTGTGTACCATAGTAATTTTTGTTATGGTCAAACGCAAAATTTATTCCATTTATTGAAAATATTATAAAAAATTTTTTTTTTATTGTCAATATCTATAATTTATTTATTTGTTTTTTTTTTATTTAATTTTATTTTATTTTATTTTATTTCATTTATTAACCTAAACCAGGGTTTGAACCCCAAACCTTCCGAACAGAATTCCTACGCGTTATCCGCTGCGCCACAACAACATTTACAAAAGCTAACATTTGTTTGTTTTTCATTAACAACTTAAACATAAGCAAAGACACGCCTGCGCAGTCGGCTGAAAAGTGGGGGTGGTTGACATTTCTGAGTCTGTCATTGCTTTTGCTATGGCCCATTGTAATTTTAACCATGTTGCTTTGTATTTATCAGTGACACCTATAGGATTTCTAAGAGAATTAAATTTTTACTATGGCACATTGTAAATTTTCAGAGGATCATTTTAATTTTGTCCACAGCAACAACGTAAAATTTTATGAATAACAAAGCAAAAAAAAAAATAAATATATTTTGCTATGGTACAATGTAATTTTTAGGCTAGATTATTTTAACTTATAAATTTGGCCTCGGTAAAAATTTCTTAATGCGTTGTAATTTTTTTTCTGAACATAGCAAAAAAAAAACATTATATAAATTGCTATGGTACATTTTAATTTTTCAAAGCAAAAATTGTTTTCTTTTGTTAACATGATAGTAAATATTTTAATAGTCAGAAGATAGACCCTCAATGATATGGCGCCATAGCAAAATTTGCTGAAAATTTTTCTCCGTGAACATACAAAATATATTCTCAACTCCAACTAACACAATCAAAATTCAATAAAAAAAAAAATTAATTTAATATTAAATAAACTCTCAAACAATATTTCGATAAACTAAATTTTCTAGTAATTTAAATTTCCACTGAATTTAATTATTAAACAACAATCAAAAAGCTCCCATTAATAATTTCATACAAAAAAAAAATAAAAATAAAAACAAATCGATGAAACTTAAATTCACATAAATTATAAAAATAAAAAAATTCTTTACAACCTGATTTATTATAAAAAAAAAAAAAAAAAAATGAATAAAACAATTTATATCAAATCAATATATAAATTATTAAAGCCACCCTAAAAATTCAAAGTATATATTTATTACAAAAATCGTAAAATTAATGTATAAAATAAGCTCTCAAATAGCCTTCTTATTAGCAGTCTAATAATTTATATTGCATGTTTGACGCTCATAATATTATTTTAAAAATGTTGTACAACATCGTGGTGGTCTCTCCGATATATTGTTAACCACCCTCCGTGAATTGTACCAGCTGAATTGGATCAACGCCAGCCGCATTTTTATTTTTCATATATACATATATATATCATCAATGAGGTGATAATACTAGGCTGATGTGTTTAGTATTTTTATTTCTACATATAAATTTTTATTTGAAAATTAAACTAAACAATATGGCCTTTGAATTTGAAACTACTCTAATGTCTCTAATAAAATATGCAAAAAGTCATAATTATTTTCATTCATTTTTAAAAATTATCAGTTGATTTCCCACAAAATTATTTAACAAAATAAAAGTTAACACAATAAAATATTTTAAATCATAAATTTTATCACGACGTTTTTAAAATTTTATTTATAATAATAAAGATAAAAAATTTACACCAATAAAAATATAATGAAATAGTCAGTTTATTTATTTATAAATTTAAAGTTTATTTTTATTTTTTTACATTAAAAGTTCAAGGTTGTGTTTATTTTAAATTTTTTACAATCAAAAAATAAAAATTATATAATGGATAGTTAAAATATCATTTCTATTGGACCACAGTTGATAAAGATAGTCCCAAATGATCTTTATCCTTGTTTGTAAGTTTCAACGGATTACGAGATATAATAATCTTTCCGATATTGCAATTCTCGAAAGCATTTTGACGAATCTCCGAAATATTGTTTTCTTTAAGATTGAGCTTTTTTATACCTGAGCAATTTTGAAATATTTCTTTCGTAATAACTTGAAGTTTATTTTTAGATAAATGAAGAACAGTTAAATTTAATCCCACAAAAGCACCCTTATCAATGTTATCAATGAGATTTTTATGTAAATCAATTTTTTTAATCAATTTTAAATTTGTATAATTAAATAATTCTTTTTGAATAATTTTTAATCTATCATTTCGTAAATATAGATATTCAATTTTTGTATTATAAAATATTTCATTGGATATTTCTGTAAGATCATTGTCACATATATCAAGCATATAGAGATTAACCAAATCATTTAGTGTTGATTCTTTAATTTTGTAAATATTATTTTTTTGTAATTCTAATGCGTGAAGATTAGAAAGATCATCAAATGTACCAGGTGCTATTTTCATTAATGAATTATTTGCCAAATTTAAATGCCAAAGATTTTTCAAATTTGCAAAAGTCTTTGGTTCAATCGAAAAAATTGAACGAGATGATATTTGAAGGTATATTAGTTTATCGTTGGCACTGGTAAATGTGTCATTCTTGATGATCTCCAAGTTGCCTCCAAGAATTATTAGATCTTTTAGTTGTGTTTCAAATTTATTTGACAGCGTTGTTGTAGCGTCATCAAGATTCATCGTTAAAGTTTGAAGTTGTGGCGTGTATAAAAAGGTGTCATTATACAAAGTGATTGTACTTCTTCATGATGAAAGATCTAGATTTTTTATTTCCTCTAAGCCTTTGAAAGATTCTGGTCCAATTTTTAATGGTCCATTAACAAAGTTTAATGTTAAAATTGATGCTCTTGTTCTGTTAAAGGCCCATGGCATAATTAATGAAATACTTTGGTCTGATATTGCGATGTTGTTTTTATTCCCTTCAACTGATATTAGCATGTAATGAAATTTACAAACTGTGATATTTCTTTTTTTCTCGCAATAATTAATATCTTCAGATTCCACAAAATCTTTGAAACATAATACAATTCCAAATAATAAAAACAATAAATTGTTTTTCATTTTTTTTAAATGCAACATCCAAATGTAATATTCAAGTTTTATTTTACACTAATCGTTTTGTTTTCTTCAGCTACTTATACATATACGTATACTATACGTATACTGAAAAAACTGGACAATAAAAATATCATTAAACATTGATAACACATATGCAAGAATGTTGTTTTGCAGTCAATATAATTTTTATAAATTTTAACGCAAGGCAAAATTTAAACCTTGAGATAATAAAAAGTAGTAAAATTGAATTTTTTTTTTTGAATACAAATAATTAATAAATAAAAAAAAAACCAAAAAAATTATTATATTTTCAATTTTTTTTTTTACACGTGTAGGAATCCGGAAAATAATAAAATAAATACATAAACATTTATATAAATTTATATAGCAAAAAGAATATATATTTTTTTATTGCTAAATATTTAACAAAAAGAATATTATTATTATTAATATTGAGGTCGACCATGGGGACAACCTTTCAACACGTACCTACAATATTTATAAGCTTTTTTTTTCTTTTTTTCTTCTCAAGTTCATCCTCTCTTTAAAATCCCATTTAAATATGTGCTTTTATGCAGCGAAAAAAAACAAAAAAAAAGAATCATAGAAAGAAAAAAAACTTGTTAAAAATATCTCAACTTATCCTTTGTATCTAGCTTTTTATTTTTTTATCTTCTTTTTTTTAAAAAAAGATAAAAATTGCTTCTAGCAGAGAAATTACAAAAAAAATAAAAAAAAATCACTTGACGAAAATTAAAATTTTCAATACTCCGGTGGGTCATGTGCAATTATTAATTGGTTCATTTTTTTTTTTTTTTAAATAAATGTCATATTGCTCATAGGTTATGTCGTTTTATTTACTGCGGAATATTATTATAAACATATGTTTATCTGTGTGAGTGAGTTTTACTGAGCAGGGCTGCCAACTTCGTGCGACTAATCTGCCTCAATGTAATTTTGACAGATCCCAATGTTAATCAGTTCCGTGACTCCGAAAATAAAATTTTGTAATTAATCATCAATATCTCTGTCAATTTTCAAGATATCGCGTTCATATTTGCGGCAAATTGTAGATAAAAATAAAATGAA
>MKYW01000022.1:579664-592507 GCA_015776835.1 Aphidius ervi
AAAAAAATGTTGAAAAAAAAAAAAAAAAAAAAAAAAAAAACACCAGACAAGACAAGAAAAAAAAGCCTAATTGAATTTCTAAATGGTAAAAAAAATCAAAAAAATCAAATAAAATATAAAAAAGCTGCTTTTATTTAGAAAATAAAACGTAAAACGATAATTAAAATAAAAATAGTTAAAAAGAATTAAAAAAAATTTAATTATTATATTCAATAGTGGTTGTTAAAAGGGTTAAAAGTCTTGAAATTAAAAAAGAAAAAAAAAAACAAGCAAACAACAGCAACAATATGAACTCTTGTTCTATTATAATCAAGAGTAATGAAAAGTTTAGATTTTCAATTAGTCTTGTTTCTTGTTTCATTTGTCGGAAGTTTATTGGAAACATTTTTTTTTCTTTTTCTATTGTGGTTAAACAAAGAAACCTATTTATAATAATAAAACAAAAACCACAAATACATTGGTCACTTTTATGATGGATTGAAAATTAATTGACATTAATTTTGCCATTATTAATTTTACCTTTGTTCATAGTAAAAATATTTTTTTCATTTTATAAATTTTTTATTTTTTTAATATAATTTGTATTCGATTTTTTGTACTTTTTTTTTTTTCATTTCCGTTTTCTTCACGTAAAACTTTAATTAAAAATTCAAAAGTAATAAAAAACATTAATATATGCTATGTATAGGGTACACATGTTTTTTTGAACAAATAATTAATGTTTATTATAATTTTTGAATTTTTAATTGAAGTTTTAAGTGAATAAACAAGTGTCATGGACTATATATATATTTACCTAAAAAAATTTAATTAATATAATACAGTGCAACATGATAAGAAAAATTGAAAAATCTGATTTTATAATAGATGTTTATTTGGGTTGATGGTTAGGGTATTACCATATGCTAAATCCTATCAGGACATGTCCTGATAATCAGTCCTGATATTGTCCATTTCATATAGAATGTCCTGATCAGTCCTGATAATGTCCTTTTCATATAAAATATCCTGATTTGGCAAGATTTTATTTTTATTTTTTCCAATTAATCTGCTATTCTAAATTGACGCATGCGGAGAAATTAGTGGAGGAGTGCGTGAAAAAATTTCTCCGAATTTCCTTCAAAATCGCTGACATTTCTCCGCATGGGTCAATTAATAGAAGAAATTCAGAGTTACTGACGAGAAATTTCGGAAAAATATTTTTACGTCGCTTAAAGAATTACAAGGGGTTTTATTTTTTCTTCTATTGTGGTTAAACAAAGAAACCTATTTATAATAATAAAACAAAAACCACAAATGCATTGGTCACTTTTATGATGGATTGAAAATTAATTGATGTTAATTTTACCGTTATTAATTTTACCTTTGTTCATATAGTTAAATAATTTTTCATTAATCATGTTGTACTTGTTGTATTTGAATTTTTAATTTTCTAATTTTCACGTTATTCTAAAAATAGTAATTAAGTGTGGAAATTTTATTTGACACTTGATGAATGATATAACAAATGTTAAAAAATAAAATAATAAAATTTTATTATAAATTTTGAAACTTTAAATAGACTTGAAAAATATTTTTTTCATTTTATAAATTTTTTTTTTTTTGTAATAATTTGTATTTGATTTTTGTACTTTTGTTTTTTTTTCGTATCGATTTTCTTCACGTAAAACTTTAATTAAAAATTCAAAGGTAATAAAAAACATTAATATTTTCTATGTAGGGTACACATGTTTACATTTTTTTTTTTTTTTTGAACAAATAATTAATGTTTTTTATTATTTTTGAATTTTTAATTGAAGTTTTACGTGAATAAAGAATTGATAAGTTGACTAATAAGCCATCGCTAACGGTTTTGTAATAATTAGGATATCATATTTAATTAATCGATGATAAAATAGTAAAAAGATGCAATTTTATAATAGAATTAATATTATGTGGGCTGGGGTGTACTTCTGTTGATGATTAGGGTTACCACATGCGAAATCCTATCAGGACATGTCCTGATCAGTCTTGATAATGTCCATTTCATATAAAATGTCCTGATCAGTCTTGATAATGTCCTTTTCATATAAAATATCTTGATTTGGCTTTTATTTATTTATTTTTTTTTCCAATTAATCTTCTATTTTAAATTGACGCATGCGGAGAAATTAGTGGAGAAACGTGTAAAAAAATTTCTCCCAATTTCCTCCGAAATCACTAACATTTCTCCGCATGGGTCAATCAATGGGAGAAATTCGGAAAAACTCGGAAAAATATTTTTACGTCGGTTAAAAAATTACAAGGGGTTTTATTTTTGTAATTTTCGTATTTTTTTGTCAAACTACAAATCTAAAAAAAAATCTAAAAATTTAAATAAACTTAAAAAATATTTTTTTCATTTTATAAATTTTTATTTTTTTAATGATTTGTATTTTTGTTTTTTTCGTATCCATTTTCTTCACGTAAAACTTTAATTAAAAATTTAAAAGTAATAAAAAACATTAATATATGCCATGTAGGGTAGACATGTTTATAAGTTTTTTTTTTCTGAACAAATAATTAATGTTTTTTATTATTTTTGAATTTTTAATTGAAGTTTCAAGTGAATAAAGGGTTGATAATATGAGATAATATGAGTCTCTTGGGCAATCACTTCAATATGAATATATAAATTCGATAAACAAAATTCATAAAAGAACTTAATTAATTTTAATAGGACATATAAATTTTTTGAATAGTAAAATGTTGTCACTTTATAATAGAATAGATAGGGTTACTATCTATAATAGATTTGGGAACGAATATGTCCTGATCAGTCTTGATAATGTCCATTTCATATAGAATGTCCTGATCAGTCTTGATAATGTCCTTTTCATTTAAAATATCCTGATTTGACTTTTATTTTTTTTTATTTTTTCCAACTAATTTGCTATTCTAAATTGACGCATGCGGAGAAATTAGTGGAGATACGTGTAAAAAAATTTCTCCGAATTTCCTCCGAAATCGCTGACATTTCTCCGTATGGGTCAATCAATGGGAGAAAGTCGGAAAAACTCGGAAAAATATTTTTACGTCGGTTAAAAAATTACAAGGGGTTTTATTTTTGTAATTTTCATATTTTTTTGTCAAATCATAAATCTAAAAAAAAATATAAAAAAATTTAATTAATTAAAAAAAATACATGCCTTTTGTTTGAGTCAAAAAACATTTGTAAATTTCTACTATACGTTTTTTTCCTCATGCACTTTAAATCTAAGAGAATCATTTCATTATATTAATGGTAAATGTATTTTTTTTCTAATTTCTTTATCTACCTTCCACTGATTATTCTCAAATTAGCTATTTTTTTTTTTTTTTTCTTAATGATATTTTAATGGATATGTTTANTAAGGCAGAATCGGGTTTCATGTCGCCTTAATGATATTTTAATGGATATGTTTATATAAAAAAAGATGTCACATGCTTGAGGCGATTATGTACGTGTTAGAATAGACAAAAATACATTGGCCCCATTATTATTGACTATAAAAATATTTTATTTTTTTCCTAGCATTCAGTCCAGAGCTGGATCCAACTCACATCAGCTTAAAAATAGTATTTTAATTTTCGTGAAGCTATTAAAATGATCAAGACTGTATTTATATTTATATTTATATTAAACGTATGTATATTATTAATTTAGACAATATATTTAATGAAAAATAAAGCCAAATTATTATTTAATTGTAGGTGATTAAAGCAAAAAGTGAAACAAATTGGAATATACCTGAAAATTTGACAGTTTTTAATATAACAAATGTATCAGCTGAAATAAAATTACCTCGATCAACAGGAATAAATATAAATAATATATTTATTATTTTAAAAATACAAAATGCAAATGACGTAGCATTTGATGAACATATTATTGAACCAACTGTAACTGATTACACGTTTAAAAATTTAATACCTGGTGGTAATTATAAAATTGAAATTTGTGTTCGTGATAAAAAAAAAAATAAGACACTATTTTGTCATGATTCACCAAGATATTTTGCAACAGTACCAAATCCACCAGGTAATTTTAATTCAATAACAACAACTGAAAAAACAATAACAATAAATTGGCTTTCATCATTTGGATTATCACAATGTTATCGAGTTGATATTGAAAATTCAGATGAAAAATTTTCTAAAAAAATTGATAAAACAACAATGACATTTGTTAATTTATTTCCCGGAAGAGCTTATAATATTTCAGTTAAAAGTGATTCAGGATATCGTGTGTCAACACCAATTAAAATTGAGTGTCGAACAAAGCCATTACCACCAGCAAGTGTCATTGTTAATCAGTCATCAATAGCACCAACAAGTTTGCGTGTTGTATGGTCAGCTCCAAGTGAACAAACTGATTTTGATGGATACAAAGTTTGGCTACATCATCAGCCACTTGGTACACTTGTTGATGTTGATCCAGTTGTTGTTAGTAAAGACGTACATTCATGGGAATTTAAAAATCTTGTACCAAGTGAATTTGGTTATCAGGTAAATGTCGAAACAGTATCTGGCAATGTTAGCAGTCATCCTGCTCATTGCTCATCAGTGCCATCAATAAAATAATTCATAATATTGAACAGTGATTTTTATAAATTCATTCAACTTTTTTAAATAATTATTTTAATAGTAAAATATATCTTTTCTATATTTATCCTAACTTTCAATTGACTATTCTTAAATATTTATTTCTTAATTATATTTTAATGTATCTGTTTGGATAAAATATTATTTTTAAATGTCACCTTTGTTGCTTGGACGATAATACATTTACATTGACCCCATTATTTTTTTTGTATAAAAATAAAATTAACAAAGATTAGAAATTTAAATTTAGTTTCATCAATTTGTTTTTATTTAAATCTTGTAAAATATACTTGAAAGATATTTATATTTTTTGTTGATACAAAAATTTGTTAACAGTTTATATTATACTATTTTGTTTCATTCATTTTTGTAATCAATACAAATTTTTTGTTTTTTTTTTTTAACAATATGTTTTATCATTAAATCAAAAATTGTGAAATAATTTTTTTTTTTTTTTTTTCGATTGAGAGTAAATCGTTGCCGAGTATTTTCCACATTTTGAAATAAAATTTTTGAAATTTTTAATGACACTTTTGACGGTAAAAATAATTAAAACATGAAAAAAATAAAAAAAATGAAAATACTCAAAAAAAAATGTATATTTTAATACTTTTTTTGTGGATTTTATTTTATTTTATTTTTTATGTAAAATTATTTATTACGTAGTATTTTTAATGTCACTAGAAAATCTTAAATTTAATGAATATAAATTTAAAAAATAACATTTTAAATTATTAATAATTAATGATAAACCAAAAATCGAAATATAATATTAAATTAAAAAAGAAAAAGAAAAAAAAAGGTTTTTAGCCAAAAAAATTACGAATTAAAGATGTAAATATAAAAGCGGAGTAATCACTTGTCTTGTACATATAAAAATCGTCATCTTCATCATCAGAATCATCATCATAGCCCGACGAATTTCTAAAACAATAAAAAATAAAATAGTTGTATCAAAAAAATTATTAAAAACTAAATATCAAATTAATTTTTGACACCAAATTGTTTTATCAATAAACAAATTAAATAAAAAAATATTATAATTACTTTTCAGTCAATTTTCTATAAGCTTGTGTGATATCTTTGAATTTTTTTTCGTTGAACATTTTTTGTTCTTGCGTGGCATTTGAGTGACGATCTACAAAAACCAAAAATGAAATTAAAATTATTTCTATCTTATTAATAAAAAAAAAAAAGAAATAATAATAATCATACCTGGATGATGTAACATGGCTTTTTCATGATAAGCCTTTTTGATATCATCAATAGATGCTGATTTTTTAACACCCAAAATATCATGATACTTTGATTTGCTTGATTTAGTTACTTTTAAAAGTGTCATTGCTTCGTACAACAAGTGACGACATTCTGTAAAAAAAAAAGGCATTTAATTAATTATATAAATTAATAGTTTAATTATAAAATAAATATGTACCATTTGAAAAAGGATTTAGTCTAAGTGCAGTTGTCAAATCTTGAACAGCACTTTTATAATCACATATTTTCATGTAGGAATCACCACGATGTATCAAAAAATCAATGTTATTTGGAAAAATTTTCAAGGCTTTACTACAATCTTCAATTGATTGTTTATAATTTTTTAATTTATATGAAGCTTTTGCCATTTTGTAATAAAGCTTTTTTGCAATACCAAGATTTTTTTCATCAACTTTTAGAGCCTCACTGTACAAGCTATAAGCTTTTGCATAATTATATTTATTATAAGCAACATTACCAGCATGTTTTTTGCCAATTAAAGTTTTAGCTTTCTGAAAAAATCAACAAATTAATTATCATTGTTAAAATTTTAATCAGCAAAAGGTCAGTATATTAATTTCTATTGGAAGAATTTTATTACCTTGTATATTTCCTGAGCTTTTGGATGATCTGGAACAGCACGAAGAACTTCCATCAACATATCCATAGCTGAACTAACATTTGATTGATATAAACAAAGACTCAATACAAATTTAGCATCAATATTTGTTTTATCAACTTGTAATACTTCATTGGCTATATGTTCAGCCCATTCATAATTACCAATGTATGCAAGACATTCACTTTTTTTTATTTTATAAAAATCAGATTGAGTTGAAATTTTTAAAATTTCATTTATATTTTCAAGTGCTAAATTGTATTTTTCATTGGCAATACTTTCATCCATAATTTCCATACAAGATTGGACTTTAGATAATTTTATTTTTTCATTTTTAACAACTTCATTTGTTGGATCAATTTGTGATATTTTATTGAGACATATTTTAGCTTCCATGAATTTTCCAAGTATCATTGAACATTTGGCAACACGAATATGACCCTGAAATAATTTAAAATATTTTATTAAACAACAATTTTTAATTATTATTTTAATTAGTTTATTTACCGTGATAAATGTTGGATTAATATCAACAGATTTTTTAGCATCAACAAGTGCTTCTTTGTAATTTTTAGTCATCATTAAACATGCTGCACGATTTGCATAATGAGATGCATCATTAGAACATTCAGCTGAAATTAAATATAAATTTTGTAAATTAATTTGATCATTTTTTTGTTTGATATTGCATTTAATTACCAATTATTTTTGTATAATATGTCAAAGCATCTTTGAAATTTCCTTTTTTGTACAAAGAATTAGCCATCTCTTTCATATCAACAATTCTACAACAAATAACAATAGAAAATCGTCATTATTTTGTTGTTTATTATTTAAAAATTAAATAAATAAAAACTCACCGAGTATTTGCATTAACAACTTCTTTTTTTTTATCATTTAATTGATTTTTTTTTTCATTTATTTTAGTTTCTTTCAACAAACACGTGTCATCTACATCATCAGTATCAGATAAATTATTATTTTTATCATCATTATCTTGTCTTTCAGAATATTGACAAACACGTGAATAATGACCTCTTTTATTACACTTTAAACAAATTTTTTTTTTAGCCAAACACTCGTGTGGTATTTCACGAGATAAAATTCCACAACTTAAACAAATTTTTGGTAATATTTTATTGTTTATTTGTTGTTGTTGTTGTTGTTGTTGTTGTTGTTTATTTTCAGGATCAACATTTTCATCAACAATTTTTTGTTTATTTGATTTTACATGACTCAAATTACTTTGATGATTGTTGTTTGATTTTTTAGACTTTTTTGAACGAGTCATTTTAATTTTAATTTTTTCCCTCACACAATTTTACTGAATGCCTGTTGAAATTATTATTATTAATAATTAAAATAATGCAAAATTTATAACAAATTAATTTTTTTTCTATTAATAATCAAATTGTACAACAAAAATTAATTAATATTTTTGTATTATTTATTTTATTTAATGTTTATTTTGCTAATTTAAGTTACAAAAAGAAAAAAGAAAAAAAAAATGTATTTTACCTTTGTCCTGGCTGATGGTGTAAAGAAAAACTGACTTTATGTTTTTATTTTATGTATATTTAATAAAATATATTGTGTGAAATATAAAAATGATAATATGAAGAAGATTTATGCAGTGACCGTTGGTTGTTGTTGGTCGAAAACTGAGACGTTTGAGTAAACAAAACACAATAATCCCAAGAATCACATTCTCGGTTCATTTGTTTTTTTTTTTTNTTTTTTTTTGTCTCTCTTTCCCCTCTCTCTCTCTCTCTCTCTCTTTCACACACTCTCTCGCTCTCTCCTCCAATTTCATCAACACGCAAATGCACACAAATGGTGACTAATTTGAATCAAGTAAAATTTTAATAAAAAATATATATAAATATTTTTAACGTGGCTGTTTTAATGAATAAATAAATTAAAAATAACAAAACAATAATTATCAATTTTAAATATTATTTATTGAAACAAAGTAATTGATTTAATTATTTTTTTTATTCCTGGTATTCAAGCATATCAAACTAAATTATCTAGCATCGTATAAAAATTCTTTAACAGCATTAATTATCATCTAAAAGCTCAAAATCAATACCAGGCATTTTTAAAAATAATACATTTAATTATTGTATTATTTTTTTAAAGAAAAAACATGTATACATTATTGATTAATCAAAACACACATTTTTTTTCACAATAAAAATGTTTTTTCCTGAATTTCAATAATTAATTTAATTTTTCTGATAGTCAGTTTAATTATTATCTATTTAGAGCATACAATAGTCATATTAATTTTAATTCGAAATTTTTATATGTATATAAATTCATTGAGAATCGAAAAAAAAAAAAAAAAAAAATTTAATCTTTTAATTGACACAAAAACTAGGCAAATATAATTAAATTTATAATTTAATATTTTATTAATCTAATTGATAATTGAAAATAAAAAAAACTAAAAATTTAAATTAATTATTTTATTTTCATTTTAATGTTTATCTTGTCACGAAATTTGAAAAAAAAAAAAAAAACAATATTTACGTTCTGTCGAAATGTAAAAATCAAAGTCAAAAAAACTTAATTATATTTAAATAAAATATTTATCATTAATTGTTAATGTTATTTTAATATTAAGGTATTATTATTTGGGCTTTTTCTATCAATAATTATTAATTTTTGTTTGTTATTTAATCAGTGTTGTTGGATTTTCTTTTTGTTTTTTTTTTTTTTATTTAAACTGACGTCTACAAATTTTTATTCTAAAAAGAACAGGGAGTTTATCATTCATCAAGCAACACAAATATTTTTCATGATTATTAACTTTTCCATTAAATGATATTAATTTTCCATATTAAGCTAAATTATTTAAACAATAAAATATTGCAAAATATTACGTCGACAAGCTTATAAATAATTTTTTTCATTTTAAAAATCTTAATATACATTGAATTAACAAATAATGATAATTGAATGATGTATAAATTAATAAGATAATTATTTAAATTGTTGCTGAGAGAATCAAAATGAAAAACCTTCATGTGTTCCACCAAAACGAAATTTAAATGCTCCATTTGTTTCTGGTTTTGTGAAAAATGTTTCAAAGCCAGATTCAGAGGTGAATCTTGATACTGTAATAAAACAAAGACAAAAAAATTATTAATTAATAATTAAAATAAAATTAATTAAATATATTTTTTAACTTACAATCAAAACCATTATCATATTCATCCATATCATCACCTCTATCATAACGAGCTCTTTTTTTAGGATCAGAAAGTATACTATAAGCTTCACCAATTTCTTTGAATTTTTTTTCTTGTTCTTTTTTTTCACTATCTGATGCACTTGAATGTCTATCTGGATGATGTACCAATGCACGTTTTCTATATGCTTTTTTAATATCATCAATTGATGAACCTCTATCAATACCCAATATTTTATAATAATCTTTTTTCTTTGATCTTTTAAGTGCTTCTTTAGCTTCATTCAATAATCTTCTATGATCTCTTGTTTGATTTATTTTATATACTTTTTCATAATCACGTACAGCTTCTTCATAATCTTTTAATTCCATATAACAATTTGCACGTTTTAATAATGCTTTTAAATAATTTTCATCTAATTTTAATGCTTCAGTACATTCAGTTACTGATTCATTTAATCTTCCAAGTTTTGATGCTGTTAATGCACGATTATAATGTAATTTAATATTTGCCATTTTATTTTTTGGATCAATTAATAATGCTTGTGTATAAAGATTGTATGCTTCTTGATAACGTCCAGATTTAAATAATGCATTACCATCTTCTTTTTTTTGTTTTAATAATTTTGCTCTCTGTGAAAAACCAACAAAAATAACAAATTAACATCAAAAAATATCTACTTATTTAAAAATAATTTACCTTGTATATTTCTAGTGCCTTGGTATGATCAGGAGCAAGACGTAGAACTTCTTGAAAATGCATAAATGCTCTATCAACATTATCCTGATGATATAAACAAACACCTCTCACATATGTTGCATCAATATTTGATCTGTCCACATGGAGTATGTCACTAGTAATACAAAAACAATTGATAAAATTAATGCATTAATTCAATAAAAGACCTTGACTATTGTGGCTCATGCAATGTGTGGGTTTTAAAAATAAATACAGCTATTAATTTACACATTAACATATTGAATTATATAAATAAAATGAAATACTAACTTTGCTATTTCTTGGGCTTCTTGATAACGTTCCAGATGTGTTAAACATTCAGCTTTTGTTAATTTAAAACGATAACAATATTTACTGACGTCACAACATCGATCCATACAATAAACAACCTGAAAAATTTTACATTATATTATATATTAATCATCATTGAGTATAATTAATTTAATTTAATATTATTATTATTACCTTTCGATAATCACGTTTTGCATAGGCAGCATCAGCTTCACGAAGATAACGTTGAACATGAATTATTTCATTTTGTTCAACTTCAGCTAATTTTGCTTGTACTGGATCAAGTTGATTTAGTTTATTCATAATTGTTTCAGCTTCAATTATTTCACCAAGTTTTAAGCAACATCTGATGACTCTTGTATATCCCTAAATTAATAAAAATAATTAATCAAATATACATATATTTTTTATGTAATAAAATAGTACAAATCAGATCAAAAAAATTTGATAAAATACCTTGATAAAGGTTGGATCAACTTCAATGCATTTTTTGGCATCTATCAATGCATCACGATACTGATCAAGCATCATGTAGCATGCAGCACGATTACCATAATATTTAGCAACATTTGGACAATATTCTGAAAATAAATTAATATATTTTTAATCATCTGACTGACTTTGTTATGATGACGCAACATGACTAATGTTTACAGTCAGCTAAATTTTCTTATTAGATAATATTAATTATTTTTTTATTTTGATAGAATAATTACCAATTGCTTTTGTGTATGCAAGAAGTGCTTGTTTATATTGCTTCTCTTGATATAATTTTTTAGCTGCTTCTATTTCAGCTTCAGCAAGTCTGTAACAACAATAAAATATTTTAAACAAATTTCATTTATAAATACACTAATAAATTAGCTAAATTAAATTCATAGATTTTTTTTTTTTTTTTTTTTTGTTATTAAACAATGCGGATGTAGAATGTTGTTTTTTATTTATTTATGTTGATAAAAAAATAAAAATGCATGTACATATTATTGAGTAATGTACCGTTATGGTGATTTTTTATATTCATTTTTTTTTTGTGCCCTTTTTCAATGAGACTTGCAGAGAATGATGACCTAATTTATAAAATTCATTCACAAGTTTTTACTCACTTGATTAAATAATTACTGTTAAAAAAAATAAAATAAAAATTTTAATTTTAACTACCTAATTTGGATAAGAGTAAATTTTATATTTTTGGATTATCAATAATTTATTATTCATGATATTGAAATTTATTATCATGTGATTCAGCAAATTGCAATTTTTAATTTTTTTTTATTAATATTAACATACTTTCTTGAACCTTGAAAATAAAAATAATAATAAGGATATATTTCTACATAAAAATAATTACTTTACATATTTTTTAGTAATATATAAAAATAAAAGGAAAAAAAAAAAAACGATTTCTAACCTCGATTGTATTAGGTAACACTAGTATGAAAATAAATAATAAAAAAATAAAAAAAAATCATATTCAACAACAAGCATCAAGATTGATTGTGTTGGAGAAAAAAATAATTAAAAAAAAAAATGCATAGTGCAATTATCTGGTCAAAATTAAGCACAATGTAAAAAAAAGTTAAAAATTGGATAAGAACATTCTAGAAAATGATGTGTGATTTTTTTAAATTAATTTTTTGAGTAAAACTTACACTTCTTTTTCTTCATTTTCAAAAGCATCATCAATAATTATTTCATCTTCATCATCAAGAATCATGATTTCAGGTGCTGATGGATCCTCTGCCATTGTTTTTTTGATGAATGTATATTTTTAATATAAAATTAAAAAAATAACAATAAACGATATGATGACTTTAAGAAATGATCGCGTGTTGCCCTCGAAAATAACAAAGAACAATATGCGTCAAAAAAAAAAGAAAAAAAAAATGTGTATATATTTATTTTGACACTGTCTCTAATTTTGATCGTCCAACTTTTATCAATATAATCCAACTTATCACCTTCACTTTAATTAATTTAATGATAATTTTAAAATAATAATTTTTAAGTTCTGATTATGTATACGACAAGTAGGACGATCTGGCCTGGATGACAAAAATGCCTGGGGATCGTGAAAAGAGAGAGACAGAGAGAGAGACACAAACTGTCATGGCGTCATTAGGAGAAAAAAAAAAAAAAAAA
>MKYW01000022.1:610955-627632 GCA_015776835.1 Aphidius ervi
TTTTTTTTTTTTTTTTTTTCACTTTAAATACACGAGTGTTATTTGAGCACGAAAAAACACACAATATCATCGCCATTTTGTGTTGAATTTTTTGTCTTTAATATTTAGTTGGATTTTTTATATGGGGAAAAAAAAAAAAAAAAATATATGTGATTTGGAATAATGGACTCGTCCAAATTAATTATGATGATTTCATTGGTTTACATTGACAAGATGGCGGATTGTCAGAGCCAATGAAATACAAAAATAACTCGCTCCTATTGGTTGAAATTTTTTAGTAATAAAATATAGTTGTTCGGTTAATTTTTTTAGATGAGCACATGTTTGTCAAATAATAATATAAATATTTATAAATAGTGCTTAAAAAAATATATATAATTATAAAAATTATTTAATAAAATTAATTAAATAATATGGAAGCACTGGAGGAATTTTCAACGTATCTTGATGTTAATTCTCGACTTGATTTACAAGCTGTTTCTGTTCAAAGTATTTTAAGTAAGTGATACATCAATGATACATCATAGTTGTTGATAATTATAATAATTTTGTTTTTTAAATTATTTACAAGGTTTAACTGGTAGTGCTGATGGTAGAGATTTACTTCTTGGTTGTCCTGGAATTTTACGACAGCTTGTTCTTCTCAGTCAAATTGATTCATCAAGACATGTCATTGCCAAGGATGCATTGTTGTCATTGATAAATATATCTGGTGATGCAGCTGGTGCTAAAGCTCTATTACTAATTTCTGAATCATCAAAAGATGATGCTACTGATGGACCAATTGATAATATCATTAATGTTTGTATCAAGTAAGTTACAATGAAAAAAAATTCATTTGACAAGCTAAAATAACTTGTTTATTTTATTACAGATTTATATTAGATAAAGACAATAGTCTTGCTGATCTTTGTTGTATGCTATTGGCAAATTTAACTAGACCAGAAAATTCTGTTGATAGAATTGTTAGTGTTCTGGAAAAAGCAAATTACAATTGGGATAAAATTATTCATGCATTTGCATATGCAAGCACTTATAATACAAAAGGTGCTAATCTTCATTATCTTGGTTCTGTTCTCAGTAATTTGAGTCAATCAAAAATTGTCAGAAGGTATATTTATTAAAAGCTTTGTATTATATTGTTGAGTTGTTGAGTTGTTTTAATTGAATGTTGATTTGATTGTTTTGTTTTTTTGATTTAGACGTTTGACAGATAGAAATCAACCAATAATTCACAAGCTACTTTCTTTCACAGAATATAAAGAGAGTATTGTTAGACGTGGTGGTGTTGTTGGAACATTAAAAAATTGTTGTTTTGATATTGAAAATCACATGTGGTTATTGAGTCCTGAAGTTGATTTATTACCACATTTTTTACTGCCTCTTGCTGGACCTGAAGAGTTTGATGATGAGGATAATGATAAATTACCACTTGATTTACAATATTTACCAGAAACAAAAACAAGAGAACGTGATCCAGACATAAGGTTAACAAAAAGATTGATGATTTTTATATGTGGAACAGTAGAATTTGTTAATTATAATTTTTAATTTTTAGAATAATGCTGTTGGAGGCACTTTGTCAATTATGTGCAACACGTCAAGTACGTGAAATTTTAAGGGAAAAAAATACATATGTAATTCTTCGTGAATATCATAAATGGGAACAAGACAAAGCTGCATTATTGGCATGTGAAAATGTCATTGATATTTTGATAAAGTAAGATTTAAATATTAATTAATTACAATTATTATTTTTTGTTCATCAATTATTTTTTTTATTTTAGAACTGAAGAAGAAATTGGACATGAAAATTTAAAACTCATTGATGTACCAACAGATTGTGTTGAAAAATTTAAAAAAATGGACGAAGAATTTTTAAAAGACAATTAATAAATAATTTTTTAAAATACTATTAATTGTTTTTTTATTTTTTTAAATATAAATTTATTAATAAATATATTTTATTGTTATGATGATTCAAAGTTGTGATTGAAAGTAATTGATTCAAATAATTTAATTGGTGATTCAATAGTAACAGTATAAAATTTATATGTTTACAAAAAAATTTTCCACAAATCGATTATCAGTAAACAATATTTTTTTTTTTTTTTTAAATCAAAAAAAGCTAGAAATATTATTTACAAAATATCTTTAAGGTAAATTGATGATTTTTGTTTGGATTTCAAATGCCATTTTGGTGTTTTTATTTTCAAATGAAAATTTATAGAAATAAAAATACAGCCGAGTATAAATATTAATGCATAAAAATAAATATTTTTTTTTTGTTTAATATTTAGCAATGAAATGGCTATATAAATTTTAAACTTTATGTATTTATTTTATTATTTTCTGGATTCCTACATGTGTAAAAAAATTACACGTATAATTTTTGATAAACTATTATGAGAATAATTTAAAATTGTAATTGAAATTACCCACGTTAAATAATTCAATTGATTGTTCAATAGTAAAATCAAAATTTATATTATTAATTGAAAATTTTATACTAATAATTATTATAATAGTTTAAAAATTTTTTTAAATTAAAAAAAGTTAGAAATATTATTTACAAAATATTTTTGTGGTAAATTGATAATATACAAAAGAAATATTTTTTTTTTAAATAATATTTAGTGATAAAAAAATATATATTTTTTTGGCTATATAAATTTATATAAATGTTTATATGTATTTATTTTATGATTTTCCGAATTCCTACATGTGTAAAAAAAAACAAAAAAAATAAACACAACCTTGAATTGAAAATATTTTTAAAAAACATATCGTTCGATGACTATTATGAGAATAATTTGAAGTTGTAATTGAAATTTGAAATTAATCACGTGAAATAATTCAATTGATTGTACAATAGTAACAGTAAAATTTATATTAATAATTGAAAATTTTATACTGATAATTATTATAATAGTTAAATAATTTTTTTTAATAAAAAAAAGCTAGAAATATTATTCATAAAATATTTTTGCGGTAAATTGATAATTTTCAATTAACAAATTAACAAATCAGCTGAATATTATTATATACAAAATAAATATTTTTTGTTTAAAATAATAATATTATTATCAGTGAAAAAATATATATTCTTTTGGCTATATAAATTTATATAAATGTTTATGTATTTATTTTATTATTTTCCGGATTCCTACACGTGTAAAATAAAAAAAATATAAAAAATAAATAAAACCTTGATTATAAAATTATTTTAAAAACATATATTTAGCAATTAAATAGCCAAAACAAATTGACTTTGATTCGATTCAATAAATTAAATTAATGATATGAAATATATATATAATAATTTTTCTGTTTTGTTATTTATTAATTTTTGTATTATGAAAAAATTCAATTTTCCTATATGTTTTATTAACTCAAGGTTTAAATTTAGCCTTTCGTTAAAATTCATAAAAATTATAACGACTGCAAAACAACATTTTTGCATATGTGTTATCTATTGTTTTATGATATTTTTATTGTCCCGTTTTTTCAGTATATAAGTAGCTGAACAAAACAATAAAAGATTAGTGTAAAATAAGACCTCAGAATTGATAACTGAATATTAAATTTAAAAAAAATGAAAAACCATTTATCGTTTTTACTTTTTGTAATAATAATTTGTTTCCGAGTCTTTAGAGAGTGTAATGGTGTTTGTGAGATACAAAGAACTTTCAAATATTGTAGATTTCAAGATATCTTGACATCAGTTGAAACCAAAGGATACCAAGTCACAATATTAGACGAGAATATTTCATTAATTATGCCACGGGCCTTCAAAAAAACAAACACAACAATGTTAATATTAAACTTTGCAAAGGGACCACTAACAATTGGACCAGAATCTTTCAAAGGCTTGGAGGCAATAAAATATCTAGATCTTTCATCAGAAAGAAGTACAATCACTTTGGAAGATGACACTTTTTTATACATGCCAATACTTCAAACATTAACGATGACTCTTGATGAAGCTACAACAACGCTGTCGAATAAATTTCAAACACTTGAACAACTAAAACAACTAATAATTATTGGAGGCCACTTGGAGATTATCAAGAATGACACATTTACCAGGGCCAATAATAAATTAGAATACCTTCAAATATCATCTTGTTCAATTTTTTCTATTGAACCAAAGACTTTTGTAAATTTGATAAATCTTGAGACGTTAGATTTGTCAAATAATTCATTAATGAGAATAACACCTGGTACATTTGATGGTCTTTCTAATCTTCAAATATTAATTATAAAAGAAAATAATATTTACAAAATTAAAGAAGCAACACTAAATAAATTGGTTAATCTCAATTACTTTGATATAAGTGATAATGATCTTACAGAAATATCCAAGGAAACTTTTTATTCTACAAAAATTCAACATCTATTTTTACAAAATAATAGATTAAAAACTATTCAAAAAGAATTATTCAATTTTACAAATTCAACATTGATTAAACGAATCAATTTACACAACAATTTTATTGATCACATTGATGAGGGTGCTTTTGCAAAATTAGATTTAGATGTTCTCGATTTAACTAACAATAAACTTGGAGTTATTACGAAACGAATATTTTTAGGATGCTCAAGAATAGAAGATCTCTATCTTTCAGGAAACGATATTTCGGAAATTTATGAAAATGCTTTCAAGGATTGCAACATCTTGAGAATTACTTTACCTAGTAATTACTCGGAACATCCAAAATTGGGGGTGGGTTATTGGGGACTATCAAATAAAATCATATGGAAATAATATTTTTAACTATCCATAATATAATTTTTCTTTTTTGATTGTAAAAAAATTTAAAATCAACACAACCTTGGACTTTTAATGTAAAAAAAAAAAAAAATAAATAAATAAACTGACTATTTCATTGGTGTAAATTTTTTATCTTTATTATTATAAATAAAATTTTAAAATTTATGATTTAAATTATGACTAAAAAAAAAACATTTTAAAATATCATTTATTAAAATGGAAAATACTTTTTTTCTATATCGAAATACGTTAACCCCTATCATCATCATCTGGCATCGTTTAATTACTTTGTTGTCATTGATTATTATTTTTTCATTTACGATAAATATATGTTTAATATTTTAGTATAGTTGAGTATTAAATTTAAACCAAAAAAAATATATATATTCATTTAATTAACAACAGAGGAATAAATAATAACAGTAAATAAATGAAATCAATCGAGAAAAACAGTGTCGTTTTAACAATAGAAAATTTAAATATTAACATTTTTTAAATTTATATTAATTTTTGAATAATCAAATATTAAAATTATTATTATTTTTAAATTCAAAAGCCACCTTGTTTAGTTTAATTTTCAAATAAAAATACTAAGCACATCAGCCTACCATTATTATGTTTCAAAAATGCGGCTGGCGTTGATCCAATTCAGCTGGTACAATTCACTTGGGGTGGTTAACAATATATCCATGAGACTACCACGATGTTGTACAACATTTTCAAAATAATATTATGAGCGTCAAACATGCAATATAAGTTATTATACTGCTAAAAGTGATAGAAAAAAAAAAAACAAAACAAAACATAAGCTTCTGCGTCATAACACAAAAGAAAAAAAAATAATAATTTGTTTTTTAATTTTTTGATCAAATATATTTTCAACTATACAATATTACTACAGTACTTTTTATTTTAAACATGGGCATTTTTACGATTGAGTATTATAACATTTACTACGTCTCATCAAAATTCTCAAACATAGTAAAACTCACTGTTTACATGATAAATGTTGCTAAATTTTCCAAAACATCCACCGGTACTATAAAACATAGTAAAATCTAGTGTTTTTTTCTAGTAAAACTTAATATTTTTTTCTCTCCGTGTACCACAATATCAGACAAGAGTATTTCATTAATTATGCCATGGGCCTTTAACGGATCAAGAGCAACGTACTTAACATTATCAATTGGACCAGAATCTTTTAAAGGCTTGGAGGAAAAAACAGGTCTATATATCTTTCATACGAAAAAAGTACAATAACTTTGAATAATGACCTTTTTTTATACTCGCCAAAACTTGAAGAATTAAAAATGACTCTCAATGAAGCTACAACAACGTTATCGAATAAACTTAAATTACTTAAAAAACTAACAAGACTAACAATTCTTGGAGGCCACTTGGAGATTATCAAGAATGACACATTTACCAGTGCCAATGGTAAACTAGTAGACGTTGAAATATCATCTTGTTCAATTTTTTCGATTGAACCATTGAAAGGTTGCTTGGGTATAAAAAATCTTAGTCAGAAATTTCTGAAAATGCTTTTAAGGGTTGCAACATATCGCAAATCGTGTTACCCCGTAATGATTTGGATGTTCCATACGACTATAAAGTTTATTGGGGACTCTTTGCATCAACAAAAATTTTATCAACTAATTTATATTTTTTGATTATAAAAAAATTTAAAAATGACACAACCTTGTGGACTTTTAATGTAAAAAAATAAAAATATAAATAGACTGGCTATTTGATTTGTTTATTAGTGTCTTTTTTTTATCTTTATCATTATAAATAAATTTTTAAAAATGTCATAAAATTTGTAATTTAAAATGTTTATTTTGTCAACTTTTATTTTGAATATAGAAATAATTTTGTGAAAAATCAAGTTAAAAATAAAGAGTTATTTTTTTTTGTTTAATATTTAGCAATAAAAAAATATATATTCTTTTAGCTATATAAATTCTGAACTTTATATATTTATTTTATTATTTTCCGGATTCCAACATCTTTAAAAAATTACACGTATAATTTTTTATAAATTATTATAAAAATTTAAAGTAGTAATTGAAATTAATCACGTTAAATAATTCAATTGATTGTTCAATAGTAACAGTAAAATTTATATTAATTATAACAGTTAAATAATTTTTTTTATAATCAAAAAAGCTAAAAATATTATTTACAAAATATTTTTGTGGTAAATTAATAATTTTTGTTTGGATTTCAAAGGCCATTTTGGTGTTTCTATTTTCGAATGAAAATTTATAGAAATAAAAATACAGCCGAGTATTAATATTAATGCATAAAAATAAATATTTTTTTTTTGTTTAATATTTAGCAATGAAATGGCTATATAAATTTTAAACTTTATATGTATTTATTTCATTATTTTCCGGATTCCTACACGTGTAAATAAATTACACGTACAATTTTTTATAAACTATTATGAGAATAATTTGAAGTTGTAATTGAAATTTGAAATTAATCACGTGAAATAATTCAATTGATTGTACAATAGTAACAGTAAAATTTATATTAATAATTGAAAATTTTATACTGATAATTATTATAATAGTTAAATAATTTTTTTTAATAAAAAAAAGCTAGAAATATTATTCATAAAATATTTTTGCGGTAAATTGATAATTTTAAATTAACAAATTAACAAATCAGCTGAATATTATTATATACAAAATAAATATTTTTTGTTTAAAATAATAATATTATTATCAGTGAAAAAATATATATTCTTTTGGCTATATAAATTTATATAAATGTTTATGTATTTATTTTATTATTTTCCGGATTCCTACACGTGTAAAATAAAAAAAATTAAAAAATAAATAAAACCTTGATTATAAAATTATTTTAAAAACATATATTTAGCAATTAAATAGCCAAAACAAATTGACTTTGATTCGATTCAATAAATTAAATTAATGATATGAAATATATATATAATAATTTTTCTGTTTTGTTATTTATTAATTTTTGTATTATGAAAAAATTCAATTTTCCTATATGTTTTATTACCTCAAGGTTTTAATTTAGCCTTTCGTTAAAATTCATAAAAATTATAACGACTGCAAAACAACATTCTTGCATATGTGTTATCTATTGTTTTATGATATTTTTATTGTCCCATTTTTTCACCATATAAGTAGCTGAACAAAACAATATAAGATTAGTGTAAAATAAGACTTCAGAATTGATAACTGAATATTAAATTTAAAAAAAATGAGAAACCATTTATCGTTTTTACTTTTTGTAATAATATTTTGTTTGAAAGGTTTTGGAGAGTGTAATAGTGATTGTGAGATACAAGAAAATGTCAAATTTTGTAAATTTCAATATATCCTGATATCTGTTGAAACAAATGAATTCAGTACAACAATAACAGACGAGAATATTTCATTAATTATGCCATGGGCCTTCAACGGAACAAGAACAACGTTCTTAACATTAAACTTTGCAAAGGGACCATTAAAAATTGGACCAGAATCTTTTAAAGGCTTGGAGAAAATAACATATCTAGAATTTTTATCACAAACGAGTACAATTACTTTGTATAATGACACTTTTTTATACACGCCAAAACTTGAAATTGTAAGGATGACTCTTGATGAAGCTACAACAACGCTGTCGAATAAATTTGAAACACTTAAAGAACTAAAACAACTAATGATTCTTGGAGGCCACTTGGAAATTATCAAGAATGACACATTTACTAGTGCCAATGATAAACTTTTATACATTCAAATATCATCGTGTTCAATTTTTTCTATTGAACCAAAGACTTTTGCAAATTTAGCAAATCTTTGGTCGTTAGATTTGTCAAATAATTCATTAATAAGAATAGCACCTGGTACATTTGATGGACTCATTAATCTTCAATTATTAAACTTACAAAAAAATAATATCTACAAAATTAAAGAAGCAACACTAAATGAATTGGTTCGTCTCTCATACTTTAATATACGTAACAACGATCTTACGGAAATATTCAAGGAAACATTTTATAATACAAAAGTTGACCATCTAGATTTACGAAATAATAGATTAAAAATTGTTCAAAAAGAATTATTCAACTATAAAAATTCAAAATTAATTAAAGAAATTGATTTACAAAACAACTATATTGATCACATTGAAAAGGGTGCTTTTGCAGGATTAAATTTAGATGTTCTTGATTTAGCTGGGAATAACCTTAAAGATATTACGAAAGGAATGTTTCAAGGCTGCTCAAAAATAGGCACGCTCGATATTTCAGGAAACAATATTTCGAAAATTTCTGAAAATGATTTCAAGGATTACAATATTGGAAAAATCATTATATCCCGTAATTAGTTGGAACTTCCAGAAAACTATAAAGTTTATTGGGGACTCTTTGCATCAACTAATTTATATTTTTTGATTATAAAAAAATTTAAAAATGACACAACCTTGTGGACTTTTAATGTAAAAAAATAAAAATATAAATAAACTGGCTATTTAATTTGTTTATAGTGTCCTTTTTTTATCTTTATCATTATAAATAAATTTTTAAAAATGTCGTCATAAAATTTGTAATTTAAAATGTTTATTTTGTCAACTTTTATTTTGAATATAGAAATAATTTTGTGAAAAATCAAGTAAAATAAATATACTAAATACATCAACTGAGTATTAATATTACTATACAAAAAGAAATATAGTATAATATTTAGCAATAAAAAAATAAATATTCTTTTGGCTATATAAATTTATATAAATGTTTATATGTATTTATTTTATTTATTTATTATATTCCTACACGTGTAAAAAAAAAATTAAAAAATAAACACAACCTTGAATTGAAAATATTTTTAAAAAACATCCGCCGATGAAAAAATAAAAATTATTCAGCAATTAAATAGCCAAAACAAATTGGTTTTGATTCCATTTGATAGTTTATATTATTGATGTGAAATATATAATAATTTTTCGGTTTTTTTATTTATTAATTTTTGTATTTTAAAAAAAATTCAATTTAAATTTAAATTTTGCCTTTCGTTAGAATTCATAAAAATTATATCGACTGCAAAACAACATTTTTGCATAGATGTTATCATTGTTTTATGATATTTTTATTGCCCCGTTTTTTTTAGTATATAAGTAACAGAAAAAATAAGAACAATTAGTGAAAAAAATATTAAATTTAAAAAAAATGAAAAACAATTTATCGTTTTTATTTTTTGTAATAATGATTTATTTGAAAGTTTTTGTGAGGAAAAAGGAAATTTGAAAATTTGTTCCTGATATCAGTTGAAACAAATAAATTCAGAACCACAATATCGGACAAGAATATTTCATTAATTATGCCATGGGCATTAATAATAAAAATAAACTGGCTATTTAATAATATTTTTATTAGTGTACATTTTTTATCTTTATTATTATAAATAAATTTTTTAAAACGTTGTGATAAAATTTATGATTAAAAATGTTTTATGCGTTAACTTTTATTTTGAATATATATATCCTATAGAAATTCTTTTGTGGAAAATTCAGTGAAATAAAAATACTAAACATATCAACCGAGTATTAAGATTAATATACAAAAAGAAATATTTTTTTTGTTTAATATTTATCAATAAAAAATTATATATTCTATTGGCTTTATAAATTTATATATAAATGTATTTATTTTTTTACTTTCCGGATTCCTACACGTGTAAAAGTATAATTTTTTCAGTATATAAGAAGTTAAAAAGAAAAAAAAAACGCTTAGTGTAAAATAAAACTTTAAAACTGAATGAAATATTAAATCTAAAAAAAAATGAAAAACAATTTATCGTTTTTATTTTTTGTAATAATATTTTGTTTGAAAGTTTTTGTGGAATCTAATGGGGATCATTGTGAGGAACAAGAAAATGTCAAAATTTGTAAATTTCGATATATTTTGATAACAGCTAAATACGACAAAGACGATACCACAATATCAGACGAGAATATTTCATTAATTATGCCATGGGCTTTCAACGAAACAAGAACAATAACCTTAACATTAAAATTTGCAAACGGACCATTAAAAATTGGACCAGAATCTTTTAAAGGCTTGGAGGAAACAGTAAAGCTAGATCTTTCTTCCGAAAAAAGTACAATAACTTTGAATAATGACACTTTTTTATACACGCCAAAACTTCAAACTTTAACGATGAATCTTGATGAAGCTACAACAACGCTGTCGAATAAATTTGAAACACTTAAAGAACTAAGACAACTAACGATTCTTGGAGGCCACTTGGAGATCATCAAGAATGACACATTTACCAGTGCACATGATAAACTAATACTCCTTCAAATATCATCTTGTTCTATTTTTTCGATTGAACCAAAGACTTTTGCAAAGTTGATAAATCTTTGGTCGTTAGATTTGTCAAATAATTCATTAATGAGAATAGCACCTGGTACATTTGATGGTCTTTCTAAACTTGGAACATTAATCTTACGAGAAAATAATATTTACAAAATTAAAGAAGCAACAATAGATGGATTAGTTGGTCTCAATACATTTGATATACGTGACAATGATCTTACAGAAATATCCAAGGAAACTTTTTATAATACAAAAATTCAACATCTACATTTACAAAATAATAGATTAAAAATTATTCAAAAAGGATTATTCAATTTTTCAAATTCAAAATCGATTTTTGAAATTGATTTACAAAACAACTCTATTGATCGCATTGAGAAGGGTGTTTTTGCAGGATTGAAAATACTTTTTCTTGATATATCTAATAATAAACTTGAAGTTATTCCGAAAGAAATGTTTCAAGGCTGCTCAAGAATAAGCATGCTCTATATTTCAGGAAACAATATTTCGGATATTCGTGAAAATGCTTTTAAGAATTGCAGTATCGGAAAGATGATTATATCCCGTAATCCCTTGAAACATGCACAGAAGAGTAAAGCTTATTGGGGACTATCTTCATCAACTAAGATCGAATGGAAATAATAATTTAACTATATATCCGTAATATAATTTTTCTTTTATGATTGTAAAAAAATTTAAAATCAACACAACCTTGGATTATTGATGTAAAAAAATATAAATAAACTGGCTATATTCAATAATATTTTTATTAGTGTACATTTTTCATCTTTATTATTATAAATGAATTTTCAAAAACGTCGTAATAATATTTGTATTTTAAAATGTTTATTTTGTCAACTTTTATTTTGAATATATAGGAATCCTTTTGTGAGAAATCAACTTAAAAAAAAATAATAAACACATCAACCGAGTATTAAGATTAAAATACAAAAAGAAATATTTTTTTTTGTTCAATATTTATCAATAAAAAATTATATATTCTTTTGGCTTTATAAATTTTAAATTTTATGGATTTATTATATTATTTTCCGGATTTCTACACGTGTAAAAAATTATACATATAATTTTTTCAGTATATAAATGGTTGAAAGAGACAAAAAAAACGATTAGTGTGAAATAAAACTTTAAAACTGAATGAAATATTGAATCTAAAAAAAAATGAAAAACAATTTATCGTTTTTATTTTTTGTAATAATAATTTGTTTGAAAATTTTTGTGGAATCTAATGGTGATTGTGAGGAACAAGAAAATGTCAAGTTTTGTAAATTTCATTATATCCTGATATCAGTTGAAACGAATAAATTGAGAACAACAATAACAGACGAGAATATTTCATTAATTATGCCATGGGCCTTCAACGGAACAAGAACAACGTTCTTAACATTAAACTTTGCAAAGGGACCATTAAAAATTGGACCAGAATCTTTTAAAGGCTTGGAGGAAACAACAATTCTAGATCTTTCATCCGATAAAAGTACAATCACTTTGAATGATGATACTTTTTTATACACGCCACAACTTCAAACATTAAGGATGACTCTTGATGAAGCTACAACAACGCTGTCGAATAAATTTGAAATGCTTGAAGAATTGAGAAGACTAATAATTCTTGGAGGCCACTTGGAGATTATCAAGAATGACACATTTAGTGCCAATAATAAACTAATATACCTTCAAATATCATCGTGTTCAATTTTTTCAATTGAACCAAAGACTTTTGCAAATTTGACAGATCTTTGGTATTTAAATTTGGCAAATAATTCATTAATGAGAATAGCACCTGGTACATTTGATGGACTTACTAAGCTTGGAACATTAATCTTACGAGAAAATAATATTTACAAAATTAAAGAATCAATACTAAATGATTTGATTAGTCTCTATAACTTTGATATACGTGACAATGATCTTACAGAAATATCCAATGAAATATTTTATAATACAAAAATTAAATATCTACATTTACAAAATAATAGAATGAAAATTATTAAACAAGAATTATTCAATTATACAAATTCAAAATTTATTAAAGAAATTGATTTACAAAACAACTATATTGATCGCATTGAGAAGGGTGCTTTTGCAGGATTAAATTTAGATGTTCTTCGTTTATCTAAAAATAACCTTTCCGTTATTACAAAAGAAATATTTCAAGGTTGCTTAAATATAAAAGAGCTTAATCTTTCAGGAAATAATATTTCGGAAATTTCTGGAAATGCTTTTACGAATTGCAACATCTCGAAAATTGTTTTACCTAATAATCACTTGAAACTTCCAGAAGACTATGATGTTTATTGGGGACTATCTTTATCAACTACAATCGCATGGGATTATATTTTCTATATATAATATAATTTTGGTTATATGTAGCCTAAAAGACATTTTGTCAAAGGCATAATTTTAGATGGATAAATAAATAAATAAATAATAAAATCGAAATATTATAATGTTGGTCTCTTAATGTAAAAAAAAAAAAAACTAATATTCAAATAATAAAATGGCTATTAAATTATATACATCATTTTTCAAGTGTACATTTTATTTTTTTATGACAAAAAGAAAAAAAAAAAACAATAAAGAAGCATGACCTAATTTTAAATATATTCTATTGTAATAAACAAGACTATTTTTTTCATATCCAAATACATTAAGCTACATCATCTGGCATCATTTAATTACTTTGTTGATTTTTTTTATTTTTTAAATTAACCATAAATATATGTTTATAATTTTGAATTATTGACTATTAAATTTAAACCAGGAAAACTTGTAATCATGGCATTGACAAGAGAGAAATAACTAAAACAGTTTATATGAGATCAATCGGGAAAGATGACGACCAATAACAGTGTCGTTTTAATATAAAAAAAAAAAATATTTCATATCGACAATTAAAATTGATAGCAGTATATAGATACTGTGAAACACAAAAAACTATCATTTATCTAAATCTCGTTATTGTATTATTTTTCCAATGGAATTTCTAAATTTAATATTTTAATAAATTAGCAATCTATAAATATCAACACTTTTTAAATTTATATTAATTTTTAAATAATCAAACATTAAAATTATTATTAGTTTCAAATTCAAAGGACATTTTGTTTAGTTTAATTTTCAAATAAAAATTTATAGAAATAAAAATACTAAACACATCAGCCGAGTATTAAGATTAAAATACAAAAGAAAATATTCTTTTTGTTAAATATTTAGCAATAAAAAAATATATATTCTTTTGGCTATATAAATTTATATATAAATGTTTATGTATTTATTTTATTATTTTCCGAATTACTACACCTTTAAAAAATTACACGTATAATTTTTTATAAATTATTATAAAAATTTAAAGTAGTAATTGAAATTAAACACGTTAAATAATTCAATTAATTGCGTTCAATAGTAACAGTAAAATTTATATTAATTATAATAGTTGAATAATTTTTTTTAATAAAAAAAAGCTAGAAATATTATTCATAAAATATTTTTGCGGTAAATTGATAATTTTAAATTAACAAATTAACAAAACAGCTGAATATTATTATATACAAAATAAATATTTTTTTTTTTAAATAATAATATTATTAGCAGTGAAAAAATATATATTCTTTTGGCTATATAAATTTATATAAATGTTTATGTATTTATTTTATTATTTTCCGGATTCCTACACGTGTAAAATAAAAAAAATTAAAAAATAAATAAAACCTTGATTATAAAATTATTCTAAAAACATATATTTTGCAATTAAATAGCCAAAAAAAATTGGCTTTAATTCTATTTGATAATTTATATTACTGATATGGAATATGTATTATTGTATATTATAATTTTTCTGTTCTTTATTTATTAATATTTGTATTTAAAAAAAAAAAAAAATTCAATTTGACTCCTTTTCATTATCGCAAGGTTTAAATTTCGTTCATACAAATTATATCGACTGCAAAGCAACATTCTTGCATATGTTTTATGATATTTTTATTGTCCAGTTTTTTCAGTATATAAGTAGTTGAAAATGAAAAAAAGGGATTAGTGTAAAATAAAACTTCAGAACTGAATTGAATATTGAATCGTAAAAAAATGAAAAACAGTTTATCGTTTTTACTTTATGTAATAATATTTTGCATCAAAGTTTTTGTGGAAACTAATGGTGATTGTGAAGAAGAAAAAAATGTCTATTTTTGTAAATTTAAACATATCCTAATATCAGTTGAATCTGACCAATACGATACCATAATATTAGACGAAAGTATTTCATTAATTATGCCATGGGCTTTTAACGGAACAAAAACAACGATCTTAATATTAAAATTTGCAAAGGGACCATTGAAAATTGGACCAGAATCTTTTAAAGGCTTGGAGAAAACAACAGTTCTATATCTTTCTTCCGAAAAAAGTACAATAACTTTGAATAATGACACTTTTTTATACTCGCCAAAACTTGAAGAATTAAAAATGACACTCAATGAAGCTACAACAACGCTGTCAAATAAATTTAAAACACTCAAAGAATTGAGAAGACTAATGATTCTTGGAGGCCACTTGGAGATTATCAAGAATGACACATTTACCAGGGCCAATAATAAATTAGAATACCTTCAAATATCATCTTGTTCAATTTTTTCTATTGAACCAAAGACTTTTGTAAATTTGATAAATCTTGAGACGTTAGATTTGTCAAATAATTCATTAATGAGAATATCACCTCGTACATTTGATGGTCTTTCTAATCTTGCAATATTATACTTACAAGAAAATAATATTTACAAAATTAAAGAAGCAACACTTAATGAATTAGTTAGTCTCGTTCGCTTTAATATTAATGACAATGATCTTACAGAAATATCCAAGGAAACATTTTATAATACAAAAATTAAATATCTACATTTGTACAATAATAGATTAAAAATTATTCAAAAAGAATTATTCAATTATACAAATTCAAAATTAATTAAAACAATTGATTTAGGAAATAATTTTATTGATCGCATCGAGAAGGGTACTTTTGCAGGATTAGAAAAATTAAAATCTGTTTGTTTATCTGAAAATAAACTTCAAGTTATTACGAAAGATTATTGGGGACTATCTTTATCAACTGACATCATATTGTAAAAAAATATAAAAATAACACAACCTTGGACTTTTAATGTAAAAAAATTAAAATACACTTGCTATTTAACCATATTTTTATTATTGTACATTTTTTATCTTTATTATTATAAATAAATTTTCAAAAACGTCGTAATAATATTTGTAATTTAAAATGTTTATTTTGTCAACTTTTATTTTGAATATTTATGAAAATTTAGATGTTCTTCGTTTATCTAAAAATAAACTTCAAGTTATTAAGAAATAAATATTTCAAAATTGTTTTATCTAGTAATCAATTGGAACTTTCAGAAGACTATGATGTTTATTGGGGACTATCTTTATCAACTACAATCGAATGGAATTATTTTCTATATATAATATAATTTTTATTATAAAAAAAATCGAAAAATATTATAATGTTGGTCAATTGATGTAAAAAAAAAAAAAAAAAAAA
>MKYW01000022.1:627864-653603 GCA_015776835.1 Aphidius ervi
TTTTTTAAATTCACGATAAATATATGTTTATTTTTTTTTAATTTAAAAAAAATATATAATAAATTACAGATATAAAAAACTGTTAACCACATTATCAGTTGGACAGTTTTATCTGGTTATTTAATTGATTTATTTAGAAATATTAAAAAATTATATTTTTTATTTTTAAATATTATTTAATAATATATGTATACAGGTGATAAATGACTCATATATTTTTATCAACACTGATAAGCTTCAGCTTGCGATTTTAAAATAAAAAAACTTGTTGAAAGATAAAAAATAAACATTCCAAGTGTATAAGTATTTTATTATTAAGTTAAAATTAAAATTCATTCACAAAATAATTGTGTAGATATTTATAAAATAACTTGAATTATAAAAAATTTGAATAAATTATCAATTTGTTTTATTTGATTAATAAAAATGTCAAGTAAAAAATTGAAAACAATTTTTATTTAATTATACTCATCTGTAAAAGTGTCTGCATTAATTGAATTAAAACAATAAAAATGTATTTTATTGTATAATTATCGAATTTAATTAATATTATCGATTTGCTGTTTAATTTATAGATGACTTTTGAGGAATACTTGATAAGTAGAATTTTGTTTATCAACTTGTACATCAATTTCATACCCTGGTGGTATAAATGCATTGAAACCATTAACTAAATCTGGATAGCCTTCAAACAAATGACTAACTCTTGTTATAACATCAGCTATATCAATACTTTGACTTTTGGATTCTTTCATAACATCAAGAAAAGCTTCATATACTTGTGGTCGATCTTCAAATGTAAGCTTAATTTGATCAAGATATAACAATGCATCTTCAATTTTCAAACCTTGAAATTGTGGTGGATGCTGTTGTTGTCGTTGTCGTTGTTGTCGTTGTTGTTGTTGTTGTTGTTCATTATTAGCACTTAGACTTGAACTAGGTTCTGCTGGATTTGCTGAATCTACTGGCCAATAAGTAACCTAAAACAAAAATATTTTTATGATCAAGACAAAAAATATTTACGACTTTTTTAGAGAATCAAAATAATTCATTGATGTAAATTAATTTTTTAAATACAACTTAATTAATAATTGATTAATTATTTATTTACGGTAAACTCTCCGTCGGCTGCTTTTATGTTAACTGTCTTACTATATCCATCAGATCGTGGTGTTTCGTCTTCACTAAAGTCAATTTGCATCCTGAATTTTTTCAATGGTAATTGTCTCACAGATTGATTTGAATAACTCCACTTCCAGTGCCACTGATAGCTGTAGTGATTATGGTATACTCTGGATAAAATAAAAATGTAATATTATCTGAAATAAATAAAAAGAAAACAATACATTAATTATTTATTATTACATAAACAATGGCTGAATAATTATCAATTGAAATTCTATAAGTTGTTCAATGTGTTGTTTTTTTATTTTTTATTTTTATTCAAGAGAATTTCATATTCTTAACCTCAATGCCAAAACAACAAAATTTATACGTTTTTCACAGTTTTTCATATGTACCTACACTTCCTTGTTTATTAAATAAAATAAATATATAAATTCCAAATATATTTTTGGTGAAATGAAAAAAAAATAATAAAATTAAATAAATAATTGAGCTCTGTACCTGGTGATGTTGATGATGACAATAACCAATTGACAATAAATTTTATTTTAACCTTCTCGTGTCGAATTACAGAATAAGAATTGGGAAGAGGGCGACAGAATTTTGTACACCTGTTTAAATCTATAGAGAAGAGAAAATTGAGCACTAAGAAAACAATAGAATGCAAAAGAGTGAAGCAAAAAAAAATTTATTAATTTATTTATAAATATTAAAAAATTGAAATAAACTATCAATGTGTTTTTTTTAAATTAATTTTATTGAACATTAGAACATAATGAATCAATGTTTATCATCTGTTAAAATTCATCAAAGCATTTTTATATTAATTTTAATAGAATGATAAAATTCGATAACATTAATTAAATTTAAACGAAATACATTTATTTATTATATAATTATTAAATTCAATTATTTTATCGTATTAATTAGTTTTTTAATTTCCAAATGGCTTTTAAAATATATTTGATCAACAGAATCTATTGTTCGTTAACTTGTACATTACATATCAAACCAGGATCAGGTAAAAATTTTAGAAATTCAGCAAGAAGATCTTCTTGATTTTCAAAAAGTTTAGCAACTTCAGCAAATACATCAGCTTCACTTAATTTTGAACCAGATGCACTAGCAGATGTACCAGTACCACTAACTCCACAGCTCATACTGGCACCAGCAGCATCTTTAAGAGCTCTTTGTTCTTTTTGATATGTATGAAGAATATCGAAGAAGCATTTGTACTTATCTAGTTGTCCTTGAAATCTATTTTCAATTTTATTAACATAATTAATAGCATGATTTAATTCAACTGGTTGATTTTGTGATGTTTCAGTATTTGATGATGCACCAGCTTGTGCTTGACTTGGTGCTTGATTAACAGCTGCTTGTACTTGAGCTAATGTAACATGTGAATTATTAAATGACGGTAAAGGCCCAGCTGATGATGGTTGAATATTCATATAATTTCTATTAATGCTGCTTGATATATTATTTGCCATTGAATGATGAGTACTACCACCACTTGACATTATCTGCATGACAGATGGTGCTTGTGGTTGTAGATTTGATGGTGATACAACTGTACAATGTGATAATGATGATGTATGTGTTGATTGTTCACTTGGTATACTGACTGATACTTGATAAGCATAACCTTGTTCATTAGTTTGTACATCAATTTTATAACCTGGTGGTAAAAATGTATTAAAACCAACAATCAAATCTGGATGGCCTTTAAACAAATGACTAACTCTTGTTATAACACCAGGTGTATCAATACTTTGTGATTTAAATTCTTTCATAATATCAAGAAAATCATTGTATACTTGTGGTTGATTATTAAATTTAAACTTAACATGATCAAGATATGACAATGCATCTTCAACTTTTAAACGTTGAAATTGTTGTTGATCTTCTTGTTGATTACTGGCATTCGGCCTTGAGCTAGGTGCACTTGTATATATCTTAACCTGAATTAAAAATAAAACAAAAAATATCAAGTTGAAATTTATTTAAAAATATTATGTAAACAATATAATTCAACTTATTAACAAAATAAAAAAAAAATTAATAATAGACAAAATGCTTACGACTTTTTAATGAATCAAAATAATTCATTGACGTAAATTTATTTTTTAAAATACAAATTAATTAATAATTAATTAATTATTTATTTACCATTTTTGTTGATGGACCTGATATTATTTCAACAGTTACGTGTGGTCGTGGTTTTTTATCTGTACTCAAATATATTCTACTTGGTATTCCTTTCAATGTTAATTGTCTCACTGCTGTACTTCCAATTTTACTGATAGCTCTTTCAGTAAATAATGTGTGTTTTATTATCAAGTAATAACGGTATACTCTGGGTAAAATGAAAATGTAAAATTATCTGAAACAGATGTAAACAAAACAATACATTAATTATTTGTTATTTAAAAAACAATGTCACAAAAATAATCAATTGAAATTCTATTAGTTGATGATTTACAATTGTTATTTTTATTATTGATATTTTGTTATGTTGTCTGTTCAAACAGTTGGAAGATTAAATGATAGATATTCCCAAATGATGTTACACGTTTTTTTTTTTTTTTTTATTTAAGAAAGAATGGCACATTTTTAACCTCAATGCCTAGACAACAACGACAACAACAAGATTTATGTTTTTCATACCTACATTTCCTTAGTTTTATACATATAAAAAAATATAAAAACAATTATTAAATTATCAAACAATATATACATAAATTTATCAACTAATTTAATTAAAAAATTTATCAGAAAAATATTTTCAAAAATATACATATAAAATTATAAACAATTATCAATAATTATTTATTAAATAAAAAAAATAAATAAATTCCAAATATATGTTTTTGGTAAAAAGAAGAAAAAATAATAAAATTAAATAAATAATTGAGTTCTTTACCTGGTGATGTTGATGATGACAATAACCGATTGATAATTAATTTTGGAAAAAATTTGGAGCTCGTCAGTTCAAGGTCAAGATCAATGACGAAATCAAGAATCCACCACACGTGGAAACGCTGGCCAAATCTTACCTGAAGTCTTACATCTCGAGAAGAGAAAATTGAGCACTAAGAGAAAAAATAAAAAATAAAAGAGAAAATCAAAAAAATATTTATTATTTTATTTATAAATAATTAAAAATAATATTATTTCATTTAAAACTTGTGATCGACGACTAATATAATTTTATTAATTTTTATCAACACTGATAAGCTTCAGTTTTAAACAAAAACTTGACACAAAATAAAAAATAAATATTCCAAGTACCTAAATATTTTAATTATTATTTAGAATTAAAAGAAACTATCAATGTGTGTTTTTTTTTTTTTTTATTAAACATTAAAACAAAATGAATCATTGTTCATCACCTGTTAAAATTAAACGAAATACATTTATTTATTATATAATTATTAAATCAAATTATTTTTAATTATTATTAATTAGTTTTTTAATTTCAAAATGGCTTTTAAATTGTAATTGATCAGCGGGATCTTGTTCTAAAGTAGTAAAGTAGTAAAAATGATATTTCATTTTAAGATAAAAATTGTCCAAATTCAGCAAGAAGATCTTCTTGGTTTTCAAAAAGTTTAGCAACCTCAGCAAACATATCAGCTTCACTTGATTTTAAACCAGATGCACTAGCAGCTGTACCAGTACCACTAGCTCCACAGCTCATACTGGCACCAGCATCATCTTTAAGAGGTCTTTGTTCTTTTTGATATGTACAAAGAATTTCCAAGAATCGTTTGTACTTATCTGGTTGTCCTCGAAATCTATTTTTAATTTTATTAACATAATTAATAGCATGATTAAATTCAACTGGTTCATTTTGTGATGCAGCAGCTTGTGCTTGATTAACAACTGCTTGTGCTTGAGCTGATGTAACAGCATTAAATGGCGGTACTGACCCAGCTGATGATGGTTGAATACTTGGTGGTGAACCAACATCAACCGTACAATGTGATAATGATGATGTATGTGTTGTCTGCTCATTTAATAATATATTTATTGATATTTGATAAGCATGACCTTGCTCATTAGCTTGTACTTCAATTTTATAACCTGGTGGTAAAAATGTATTAAAACCAACAATTAATTCTGGATAGCTTTTAAACAAATGACTAACTCTTGTTATAACACCAGGTGTATCAAAACTTTGTGATTTTACTTCTTTCATAATATCAATAAAATCATTGTATACTTGTGGTTGATCTTGACATGTAAGCTTAACTTGATCAAGATATGACAATGCTTCTTCAACTTTTAAACGTTGATGCTGTTGTTGTTGTTCTTGATCACTAGCATTCAGACTTGAGCTAGGTGCTTCTGTATTTAAACGAACCTGAAGCAATAACATATATTATTATTTTTATAATCAAGACTAAAAAATATCAAGTTGAAATTTATTTAAAATATTATGTAAACCATATAATTAAACTAATCAACAAAATAAAAAAAAAATAAAAAACTGAAGAGACAAAATGTTTATTTACGACTTTTCAATGAATCGAAATAATTCATTGACATGAATTTATTTTTTAAAATACAAGTTGATTAATAATTATAATTAATTATTTATTTACCATTTTTGTTGATAAACCAGATAATATCTCAACAGTTACGTGTGATTTGTACTCAAGTATATATTCTACTTGGTATTTCTTTCAATGTCAATTGTCTTACAGCTGTAATCAACTGTATATAATTTAAATTTCACTAATAGCTCTTTTACTCAATAATGTGTTTTATTATCAAGTATAATCTGGATAAAATAGACATGTAAAATCATCTGAAATAAATATAAAGAAAACAATACATTAATTATTTATTATTTAATCAACAATTCCTTAATGATGTTACACTTTTTTTTTTTTTTTTATTTAAGAAAGAATGGCACATTTTTAACCTCAATGCCAAGACAACAACAACAACAACAACAACATTTACCTTTTTTCATACCTAGATTTTTTCAAATTTATATCTATATAAAAAAAATATAAAAACAATTAATTGATAAATAATTGAGTTTTTTACCTGATGATGTTGATGATGACAATAACTGATTGATGATGAATTTTATTTTAACCTTCTCGTGACGAATTATAGTTGAATTGTGGAAAAAATTTTTGAGCTCAAGTCGGCTCAAGATCAAGGACGAAACTAAGTGTCCATCTGGAAACACTGGCCAAATACTACCTGAAAACGTAATTTGGACGTCAGTCATTGCGACGCAAGAGAAATAATCTTGTTTAAATCTAGAGAAGAGAAAATTGAGTACTGAGAGAAAAAATAAAAGAGAAAAGCAAAAACATATTTATTAATTTATATTTATAAATAATTAAAAATAATATTATTTTATTTAATATTTGAGGACAATGACTAATATTATTTTATCAATTTTCATCGACACTGATAAGCTTCAGTTTTTTAAAAAAACTTGACAAAAGATTAAAAATAAATATTCCAAGTAAATATTTTAATTACTATTTAGAAGATAATTGTGTAGATATTAAAAAATTAAAATAAACCATCAAAGTGTTTTTTTTTTCTTTATTAAATTTATTAAACATTAAAACAAAATAAATCATTGTTCATCACCTGTTAAAATTGATCAGAGCATTTTTATATTAATTTTAACAGAATGATAAAATTCAATGACATTAATTAAATTAAAAAGAAATACATTTATTTATTATATAATTATTAAATCAAATTATTTTATATTATTAATTAGTTTTTTCATTTTCAAATGGCTTTTAAATTATATTTGATAAGTAGAATCTTGTTCATTAATTTGTACACCTATTCTATAATCTACTATAGTAAAAATGATATTTCATAATATTTATTATAAATGATGTCGAAGAAATGAATCAACACCAGAAACAGGTAAAAATTTTCCAAATTCAGCAAGAAGATCTTCTTGATTTTCAAAAACTTTAGCAACTTCAGCATATACTTCAGCTTCACTTAATTTTGAACCAGATGCACTAGCAGGAGCTCTTAGTTGTTTTTGATATGTATGAAGAATTTCCAAGAAACGTTTGTACTTTTCTGGTTGTCCTCGAAATCTATTTTTAATTTTATTAACATAATTAATGGCATGAATAAATTCAACTGGTTCATTTTGTGATGTACCAGCTTGTGCTTGATTCAGAGCTTGATTAACAGCTGCTTGTGCTTGAGCTGATGTAACATGTGTATTATTAAATGATGGTTGAATATTCATATTATTTCTATTAATGCTGCTTGATATATTATTTGTCATTGAATGATGAATATTACCATCACTTGACATTATTTGCATAACAGATAATGATAGTGGTTGTTGATTTGATGGTGATACAACTGTACAATGTGATAATGATGATGTATGTGTTGATTGTTCACTTGGTATACTGACTGATACTTGATAAGCATGACCTTGTTCATTAGCTTGTACTTCAATTTCATAACCTGGTGGTAAAAATGTATTAAAACCAACAATTAATTCTGGATGGCCTTTAAACAAATGACTAACTCTTGTTATAACACCAGGTGTATCAATACTTTGTGATTTAAATTCTTTCATAATATCAAGAAAATCATTGTATACTTGTGGTTGATCATTAAATTTAAGCTTAACTTGATCAAGATATGACAATGCATCTTCAACTTTTAAACGTTGATATTGTTGTTGATGCTGCTGTTGTTGTTGTTGTTGATTACTAGCATTTAGACTTGAGCTAGTTGCTCTTGTATTTAACTGAACCTGAAGCAAAAATATACAAATTATTATTTTTAAAATCAAAACAAAAAATTAAAATATCAAGTTTAAATTTATTTAAAATATTATGTAAACAATATAATTCAACTTATTAACAAAATAAAAAAAAACTTAAAAAAAAATTAATAATAGACAAAATGTAAATTAATTTTTTAAAATACAAGTTAATTAATAATTAATAAATTTTTGATTTACCATTTTTTGTTGATGATTTTTTGATCTGTACTCAAGTGTATATTCTAATTGTCTTACAATTTGATTTGAATAAACTCCACTTCCAGTGTCACTGATATACTCTGTAAAATTTATCTGAAATAAATATAAATAAAACAATGCATTAATTATTATTATTGTTATTTAAACAACAATGTCACAACAATAATCAATTGACATTCTATTAGTTGATGATTTACAATTGCTATTTTTATTATTTATTTTGTTGGGTTGTCTGATCCAACAGCTGGAGGATTTAATGATATAAATATTCCCTGATGATGTTAACATGTGTAATTACATGTGTTTTTCTGGAGGTTAGGACCACAAACACAACAACATTTACGTTTTCATACCGACATTTTCTTAATTTTATTTATAAAAAAAATAGAAAAAAATATTAGTAAATTTACAAAATCACTATTCATTAAATTCAATATTTTTATTGAATATTTTTAATTAATTTTAATATTTATATTTACTCTGATCAGCTGATTTCATATTTTCATTTTTTCCTCGCGTTTTTTTTTTTTTTTTATACTGCTACAAAACAGTCAAAATTTAATTAAGAAATTTATCAATAAAATATTTTTAAACACGTGTAAACAAATCATCTTTTAAATATACGTATAAAATATAAACAATTATCAATAATTATTTTTTAAATAAAAAAAATAAATAAATTCCAAATATATATTTTTGGTGAAAAGAAAAAAAAAATAATAAAATTAAATAAATAATTGAGTTGTTTACCTGATGATGTTGATGATGACAATAACCAATAGATAATTAATTTTATTTTAACCTTTTCGTGACGAATTACAGTTTAATTTTGGAAAAAAATTTGAGCTCAACTCAGCTCAAGGTCACGATCAAGTACGAAACCACGTGTGAACACTTGGAAATACTGGCTATTGGCTAAATTCTATCTGGAAGGGGGCGACAGAATTTACCCCTATTTACATCTAGAGAAGGAAAAATGAAGCTCTAATAGAGAAAATAGATAATAAAAGAGAAAAATAAAAAAGAAAATTGTTCTCTTATCACCAATGATAATCAAATAAATTGGTGATTTACCAAGTCATCAGAATTTTTCTCAAGATCCAAACAAAATAAATCATAATTGTTATCACCTGTTAAAAATTTGGATATTAATTTTAACAAAGTAAAAAAATTAAATGACATTAAATAAATTTAAACAAAATACATTTATTTAATATATAATTATTAAATTAAATTATTTTATGTTATTAATTAGTTTTTTCATTTACAGATGAATTTTAAATGATGATTGATCAGTAGAATCTTGCTCATTATTGCCATTCCATTTCAATGTGAAAATTTTGATTTACGTTTTCTTGAGGGCACTTGATGACGTTGTGATACAACAGGCTAGAAACAATTATATTTATTAATAGATGTACATATATAATATTTATTATAAGTTATTATTTATAACATATTTTTAAAAAGAATTAAAACTCACCATGTCATTTGATTTATTTGCAGTACCAGATAAAAATAGTTTAAATTCAAGAAGCAGATCTTGTTGATTTTCAAAAAGCTCAGCAACTTGAGCATATACTTCAGCTTCAGTTAATTTTGAACTAGCACCAGCACCATTTCCTTCTTCATATTTTTGAAGAATTTCCAAAAATTGATTGTACTTATTTGGTTGTCCTTGAAACCTTTTTCTAATTTTATCAATATAATTAATAGCATGATCAATTTCAGATAGTTTATTTTGTAATGTTACAGAACTTGATGATGCACCATCTTGTACTGGACTTAGTGCTTGATTACCAATTGCTTGTGCTTGAGCTGATGGCCCAGCTGATGATGGATGAACATTAATATTATTTCTATTCATGCTGCTTGATATATGAATATTACCACCACTTGACATTATTTGCATAACAGATGGTGCTTTTGATTGTTGATTTGGTGGTGAACCAACATTAACACAATGTGATAATGATGATGTATGTGTTGATTGTTCACTTGGTATACTGACTGATACTTGATAGGCATAACCTTGTTCTTCAATTTTATAAACTGCAGCTGGTACTTAATTCTGGATTTATTATCAAGTAACAATGGTATAGTCTGGGTAAAATAAAAATGTAAAATTATCTGAAACAAGCATAAACAAAACAGCACATTAATTATTTATTATTTAAACAACAATGTCACAACAATAATCAATTGAAATTTTATTAGTTGATGTTTCACAATTGTCATTTTGATTATTTATATTTTTTGTGTTGTCTATTCAAACAGGTGGGGTATTAAATGGGGTAATAATCTCTGATGATACTTCACTGATTTTGTCACTGTGATATGTCACTGATTTTAATTATATATTTTAATAAAATTATTAAATAAAATAATTTTTTTTTTTTTTTTCTCTTGTATTTGTTGTAACAAAACAACCAATTTAATTAAGAAATTTATCAATAAAATAATTTAAAACACGTATATAAAAATCAACTTTTAAATATAAAATATAAACAATTATCAATAATTATTTATTAAATAAAAAAAATTATATAAATTCTAGATATATTTTTGGTATAAAGAAAAAGAAAAAAAAAAAAAATAATCAAATTAAATAAATAATTGAGTTGTTTACCTGATGATGATGTTGATGATGATGACAACAACCAATTGATAATAAATTTTATTTTCGTTCAGCTTTGTCGGACCTTTTTGTGACAAATTGCAGTCAAGTCAGCTGAAATGCAAGTGTTCAAGATCAAGGACAAAACCATGAGCACTCTTGGGAATACTATTGGAGGGGGTTACAAGATTGATGCATGTTTACACTTAAAGAAGAAGAAATGAAAAAAGAAAATAGAAAATGTAAACGTTAGTAATTGTTATCAACTAATAGTCTAAATTATTATCAGAATTTTCTTCAAGATTAAAACAAAATAAATCATTATTTATCACCTAGATCATTTGAATATTAATTTACAACCCAATAGCAAATTTAAAAGACATTAATTAAATTTAAACAACATACATTTATTTTAATTGTAAGTACATGATTAATTGATTATTATTAGTCAATCACTGATTAATTTTACATATAATTATTAAATTAAATTATTTCATATTATTAATTAGTCTGTTAATTTATAGATTAATTACAAATCCTTGATTAGAAGTACCTTGTCCATTACCTTGTAAGTCCATTCCAAAATCTTGTAGTAAATATAATGAATCCTGATTAAACTCAGACATTTTGTTGCTCTGAAAATTAACAAACCATAAACAATTAGATTTATTAACAAAAATAGATGTATGATATTTATAATAAAAAATTTTGGAAAAAGAATTAAAACTAACCAGGCTATTTGGGGTATATTTAGAATCAGGTAAAAATTGTCCAAATTCAAGAAGAAGATCTTCTTGATTTTCAAAAAGTTGAGTAACTTCAGTACATACATCATCTTTAGTTAATCTTGAACCAACACAATCACCTCTTTGATATCTTTCATATGCACGAAGAATTTCCAAGAATCGTTGATATTTATACGGTTGTTGTTGAAATCTAACTTTAATTTTATTAATATAATTCATAGCATCATAAAATTCTTGTTGTTTTTGTGTTGTTCTAATATTTGATGATGCACTATATGGTTCTTGGCTCAGTGCATGTCCATGAGATGATGGAACAGGTGATGGCCCAGCTGATGATGGATAAATATTCATGTTGTTCATGTTATTTTGATTGATGCTTGATTGATTTGACATTGCATAATGTATATGACCACCAGCTGGCATCATTTGTATGACAGATGGTGTTTGTGATATTTGTTGATTTGATGATGAACCAATATCAACTGTAGAATGTGATGAAAATGTATGTGTTGATTGTTCACTTGGTGTATTTACTTGATAAGAATAATTTTGTTCTCTAATTTGTGATTCAATTCCATGACCTGGTGGTAAAAATATATTAAAACCACCAATTAATTCCGGATGGTTTTCAAACAAATAATTAACTCTTGTTAGAGCATCAGATGCATTAATTTTTTGACATTTAAAGTCTTTCATAACATCAAGAAAATCATAGTATACTTGTGGTTGATCAATAAATGTATATTTAACTTGATCAATATATGACAATGCATCTTCAACATTTAAATGTTGAAGTTCTCGTTGATTTAGTTGTTGTCTTTGTTGTTCTTGTTCTTCTTGTTGTCGTTGTTGTTCTTGTTCTTCTTGTTGTCGTTGTTGTTCTTGTTGATAAGTGTCATTTAGACTTGAGGTAAGTGCTCTTGTATTTAAATCAACCTGTAACAAATTTTTTTAAATTATTATTTTTATAATCAAGACGAAAAAAACTATCAAGTTGAAATTTATGTTTATTTACGTTTTTTTAATAAATCAAAATAATTCATTGACGTAAATTTATTTTTTAAATACAAGTTAATTAATAATTAATAAATTATTTACCATTTTTGTTGATGGGCTTGATATTATCTCAACAGTTACGTCTGATTGTGGTATTTCGTCTGTACTCAAGTATATTCTACTTGGCATTTCTTTTAATGTTAATTGTCTCACAGTTTGATTTGAATCAACTGTATAATTTTAATTTCACTGATAGCTCTTTACAGTGTGTTTTTATTATCCAGTATATATTCTGGATAAAATTATCTGAAATAAATATAAAGAAAACAATGCATTAATTATTTATTATTTTATCAACAATGCCACAATAATAATCAAGTAACAAAAACAATTGAAATTTCATTTATTAATATGATTCATGAATGTTATTTTTATTATTTATTTTTGTTGGGCTAACAACAATTAAGTCTGTTCGAACACGTGGAGCAACGTGGGGCATCAAATGATGATGAAATATTCCCTATAATGATATAAAACGTGTTTTTTTTTTTCTTTAAGAGAAAACTATTTACTCATTTTATTGTAATAATTATTTAAAGTATATGATTAATCAACATTTGATATAAATAAAAAATAATTGATTGTAAAATTTATAATGGCCAAATGATACACAACTTTTTAATTTACATAATTACAAATACAATTAATAGATAAAAATAAAACGAAAATTTTTTTCTAATATTGATTATAAAAACGAGTGTATTAATTTATTTATATATTTTTCATTTCATTTGATTAATAAATATTATTTTTTATTAAATATTTATCAAAAAGTTCTAAAATGGTCGTTGAAATAAATATTAAATTAACAAATTTATCTAAAATCATAAGTGTTCCCCAAAGTATAACACGTTGTTTTTTTTTTTTCATGTTTCTAACCTCAATGGCAAAACAATGATAAGACAACAACACTCACGTTCACGTTTTTCTTACTTGAATTTTCTCAATTTTATACATAAAAAAAATAAAAAAAACAATTATTAAATTATCAAAAGGTATATAAATTAATTTACAACACAGTTTAATTCATTAAATTAAATTTTTCTAAATATTTCGAACTATCAGCTGTTATTTTCATTTTCCCTAATATTTACATTTACAAAACAATGACATATTTCTAAACACTTGTAAATATATAAATATCACCTTTTCAAAAAGTAAATATAAATCTCAGATATGTATTTTGAAAGTAAAAAAAAAATGGAAATTAAATAAAAAGAAAAATGATAAAATTAAATAGACAACTGAGTTCCTTACCTGATGATCCAAGGTGAAAATATGATAGATGCATCTTTTAATTTGCATGTATCCCCCTCCCCCTCTCCCCACTTTTAATAAATTTTCATTTGCCATTTTTTTTTCTGTTTTTTTTTTCATTTTTTTTTTTTTGACATGTGTGCAGAGTTGCCAGACTTGGCCCCCGGCCTGAAGTTGGAAGCGCAACAGAAACTTCACGCGATGGTTGTCGAAAAAAAAAGAGAAAAAAAATAAAGGAGAGATACCCACAAGTAAAAGAATAATAACAATAACAAAATATCTAAAAAATAAACAAAAAAAAAAAAGAAAAATTTATTTTTAAATATTTAAAAATAATATTATTTTTTATTAATACACATGGCAAATGACTAATATATTTTTATCAACACTGATAAGCTTAAAATAAAATTTTCAGTCAGTTTTAAAAAAAAAAACTTGTTGAAAGATAAAAAATAAATATTCCAAGTGAATAAGTATTTTATTATTTAGTTAAAATAAATATTTGTTCACGAAATAATTGTGTAGATATTTATAAAGTAACTTGGGTTTAAAAATTTAAATAAATATTATCAATGTGTTTTATTTATTTAATGAAAATATCAAGTAAAAAATTAAAAACAATGTTGTTTTTATTACATTCGTCTGTAAAAGTGTCTGTTAATTTTTTTTGTGTACTGAGTTTAGTGTCAGTGATAAATAGTCATTGTCTTCAAGTGCCTGGCTTTGTTAATAATTGTTCAACAATCACCAACAATCACAAAATAAACAGTCAATTGTCTAGCTCATCAGAATTTTTCTCAACACAAAAACAAAATGAATCATTGTCAATCACTTGTCAAAATTCATCAGACAATTTTCATAATAATTTTAACACAATAAAAAAATATAATGACATTAAAATAATTATAATAAAAAACTGTAAATTTTGTATTAAAAAAATTATAAACAATTTTTTAACATCAATGGAATCACTCAAAGTTGTTGACATTAGACAAAATAATTTACAAAATTTATCAGCTGACATGTTCTTTGAATTATCTAATATTGAGTCCATCAACTTGTCACATAATAATTTAACAAATTTGCCTTTAAAATTGCTAAAAAATTCTAAAAAAATAATTGAATTTAAATTAAATTACAATAATCAAAATTTACAAACAATTCCTTCTTTATTTTTTGCTAAATTATCAAGAATTCGAGTCATTGAGATGATTCGAAATGGCTTGTTGTCCTTACCAGAAAATATATTTTTATCTTTATTCAATTTGGAGTACATTAATCTTGAGTATAATTTTTTAAAAAACCTTTCAACCAATATATTCAACGAGTCTTATTCATTGAAAGAAATTCACCTGGGTCATAATAAAATTGAGTCATTGCCAATTGGAATTTTTTCAAGTTTAATAAATTTACGAATACTTGATTTATCATGGAATCAACTTGAAACAATCACCACGTAAGTTTAATCAACTCAAAATAATATTAAAAATGTTAAATAATAATAATTTATAATTGATTCCAGGGGACTTTTTGAAGGTTTAGAAAATCTGGAGCAATTAATTATTGAAGGAAATAAAATCAAGGAAATCGAGCAAAATGCTTTATGTTTTTTGAAGAACTTGCTCATTGCTAAATTTTCAAATAATAATTTAACAACAGTGCTAAATACATTCGAAAATAATGATACAATTTTTCATTGTCTTTTTAATATTCAACAATTGCACCTGGAAAATAATCAGATAACAGATATATTTGAAAATTGGACACCATTTATGAATTTGAATTATTTAAATTTGAGAAATAATCATGTAAAAAGTATCAACGTAAGTTTAATCTTCATTTTATATTAATTAAGTTTTTAATAAATTTTTAATTATAAATTACAGATGGGCAGTATTAAATCATCAGACTATTCAAATTTGAGTATTTATCTTGAAAATAATAAAATACAAACAATTGAATTTGACAATTATCCAAATGAAATATCATTTTCATATTTTTTTGAATTATTTATTGACAATAATCCATTAATATGTGATTGTAAAATTTACAATTTACTATTTTATCTTGAAGAAAGATCAAAAATTTCATTTTTTAATGATTTTTATGTTAAAAATTATCAAATAAATATTGGAAATCTCAAATGTCATGGTCCTGAATTTTTAAAAACAACAAAAATACTTGAATTAAATTCAAAAACATTCGAGTGTTTAGACACTGATTATTGTCCAAAAATTTGTAGCTGCAAAATGGTACCAGAAGATAAAAAATATACAATTGATTGTTCATACAAAAATTTAACAGAAGCACCATCAATGATCATGGCTCCTGAGAGATATCATGTTGAATTAAATTTGACTAACAATAGCATCAAAGCAATGCCAAATATGTCTCAACCAGGCTACGAAAAAGTATCTCTTCTTTCTTTAGAAAATAATAAAATTAATCATCTCAATGACACAAATTTATCCAAAAATCTTCGAGTTTTAAATCTAAAAAATAACGAGTTAATAAATATAAATAATTCTGTTTTAAATTTTATAAAAAATAAAATGAATTTAAGTTTTTTGATGCTTGATGAAAATCCTTGGAGATGCAACTGTGAAACTCTTGAATTTTTAAAGTTTATTAAAACAATTAATAGCACAATTAATTTGGATAATGTAACTTGTCATGTGAATGATAAAAAAATTATATCATTGAGTCAAGAAGAACTCTGTCATCATGAAAATAAATGGATAAATAATTTTATAATTATCAATTGTTTAATTATGATAATAATAATAATTGTTATAATTTTTTTAATAACAATATTGTGTTGTTGTCAATTTAAAATTTGGCTGTATGATAATGATTTATTTACATGTTGTTTTATTGGAAATAAGAAAGAAAATAATAAACAATTTGATGCATTTTTAATATTTTCTGAACTGGATGAAAATGTTTTGATTGATAAATTAATTAAACCACTTGAAGAATCAAGAGGATTTGAGCTGTGTGTTAATTATAGTGACTGGCCAAGAAGTCGATATGACAATATGTCAAATGGAATTGTTGAAGAAGTTGAAAATTCTAAAAGAATTGTATTAATATTATCACGTAATTTTATAAATATTGAGTGGAGTAAATATCCATCAATTTATCGTCAAATACTCAGTGATAAATCAGCAAATATTATAATAATAATTTATGATAAAAATTTATCAATAAATAATATTGATTCTGAGTTGAGGGGCTATTTGAAAAGACATACTTGCCTTGATTGGGATGATCCTTGGTTTTGGAAAAAATTAAATTTTGCATTACCACATAAATATAAAACCAAAGAAAAATTAAAAATTGTTTATTAAAATTTATATTTAGTTGATGATTAAGTTAATGATTATTAAATATTTAGATTAATAATTAATTTTAATTTTTTTAAAATAAAAATCATTTATATAATTTAATTATCAAATGAAATTTTAATTAATATATTTTTATGTAATAATTAATTGAGTATTCTTTTTAATTTACCATAATAATTTTTTTATTATATCAAGTATTATTATTGTTGTCATTTAGCAATAAACAAAAATATAAATTATAAAATAATTTCAGTTTTTTAATCGTACTAGTTTTTTTTTTTTTTTTAAATTATAGCTGATAATTATAGGTGATTCAGGTTCGGTGTAGCATTTATCATATAATTTAACAAATAAAAAAAATGATAAAATATTGATATAAATAAATATAAACAATTTATGGCCCCCCGATTGAAAAAATTACTAAAATTATCAATTATTTTAATCAATTTAAAAATAAAAAATTAATTTTCATTATTTAAAATGAATTCACAGGTACAATAGTTTTTAAAAAATATTATCAACATATTAAAATATATTTATTTAAGGTAAATAGCCTAGACCAGCTTCTAAACTAATTGAACTTTTAACACTTGCAAAGCTACTAGTTCTTTTGCATTCTCTAGCTGATGAAGGTCCAAATACAGCAGCAATTTCAGCACTTTTTTTAATTGATAATGCTTCATGATGTGCTCTAGCTCCAACCATACCTCTTGTTAATGATTTTTTTTGTCTCTCAGTACCACCAACATAAACCAAACGACCCTGTTGATCTCTTGCACTAACAACAAGTACTTTTTCACTTCCAGATGAATGACCAGATCTTTTACCAAGACTAAATAAATCATAATCCAAAGCAAGATTATCTTTTTTATTTTTTTTATTTGATGAATTAGCCTGCAACAAAAAAAAATAAAATAAATAAATAAATTTTAAAACAACATAATAATATAAATTTAAAATAGTAGATATTACTTTTTTTGTTTCTAAACTTTTTGATGATGATGATGATTGATTTTTATATGATTTTTTATTTTTATTTTTATCAGGACTACCAGCTCTACTGAGAGTTCCATCACAAGGTACAATTCCACGTTGTCTCAGTTGTTCCAGTATTGTTGGCTGTTGTTGTCGTCGTCGTTGATGATGATGTTGTTGTTGTTGATGATGTTGATGATGTTGTTGTTGTTGTTGTTGATGTGATTGATGCATACAATAACATTTATTACTGTCTGAACAACTATCTGTATCACAACCATAAACAATTGGTTTAGCTGTATCAATTGATGATCTTCTTGGCAATGAACAATAACATTTATCAGCTGATATACATGTACATGATTCAGAATCATAACTACATTCACTACAACTGACATAACCACTACTACTACGATTAGCACCAGCTCCAGTACTCATTGAAATACGTTTACCTTGAAAAATAAAGAAAATTTAAAATACAAAAGTAGTTTCAATAAATTAAATTAAATTAAATATATATATTTACATGTGTCACTGTCTTCTGATGTTGTTGGTCCTTTTGATCTTCTCCATGACATACGTCTTCTACTTAATCTACTAGCTAATACTCTATTTTTATTATTATATTTAGCATCACCAGATGAATGACTATCTAAACTTCCATTAAATTTTTTAGCTGGTATCATAACAGATGTAAATTCAGTTGGTCCATTTTTAAATTTTGAAACAGAACGTTTTATTGCACGACCAATAAATGATGCTTTTCTTGTTGATCTTCTACGTTGTGGTCTTTTTCTTTTTTTCATAATATTTGCTGAACGTTGATACAGCTCATCTTGTGTTAATGTTGATGCAAGTTTTAATAAAAATTCTTTGTAAAGTGGCTTGAGATCATTGAATGACATACCTTCTGGATCTGTAATTTATAAATAAAATTATAAAATATATATTCATTTGTTTTTATACTATATAATTACCAATAATTGTTGCTAATATATCATCAACACTTGTTAGTCCTTCTTGATTTTTAAATTCATCAAATAATTCAGTAAATCCAAGTGGTGTTCTTCCACCATTTACATTATTTTGTAGTCTTGTGTTATTGCCTGGTTTAAGAAAACTACTTCTTCTTGGTAGCTCAACTCTTGTCATTAAATCACCTCTTTCAATTTCAAGCTCACTTTGTGATCTTTTTAATTTGACATTATTATTTGTTAACTTATTTATTTTTTCAGTTGTACCAAGTGGTGGCTCACTACCAGTTCTGTATCTTTTTTTATCTTTTCTCCAGTCTTTTTGATAAATATCATTGTCATTTTTTCTCTGTGATAATTTAAATTCATCAGCTCTTGATATTCTATCATTTATCAATAATTTATTACATTTTTTAGATTTTATTTCTTCTTCATTATCACTATCAATACTAATTATTTTATCAGCATCACGAAAATGTCGTTCATACAATTTTTCACGACTACTTTTTTCATAAATTGAATTGCAACAACTCTTTGAACTTTTACGTGATGATGCTACTTCTGACTGTTGACATGATTCAACTGGTGAATTATTTTTTTTAATATCATATGAAGCATGATTTTTATCAAATAATTGTACGTCATTTGATTCAACAACAATACAATCATTTTTTTCAATAAATTTATAATTTTTTTCAACATCAAAAGATGGCTTTATTATTATTCTTGGTGTTTTTTCATAACAATTCATTTTTCTTGAATATATTTTTTCATTATTTATTTTTTCAATAACATTACTTGTTGATGACAATGACGATGTCGATGATGTTGATGATGAAGATGATAATGATGATGAATAAAATCTATTTTTTAAATTATTTATTTCTTCATTTTTAGAAAAACATAAATTTTGATAATTTTTTTTATCTGTAATTATTGTTAGCTTATTATTTTCATTTAAATTTTTTGTATCATTTAATTTATAACGTTGAGATTTTGTATTTTCTGACATACTACGTATTGAATTTGATTCTTCAAATGTATGTTTTGATGATTTTAATTCTTTTTTATTTATTTTTGTTGAATTATTATTTTTTATTAATTTTATTTCATCAAAATTATTATTATTGCTGCTAATATTCATGACAATTGATTTGCATGAATCACCATCAGTTACTGATGAACATGATGAATTTTTTTTACTTCTTGGTGGTCTTATTGGAGGTGCTGCTTGACATTTTGATGAATAATTAAATTTAGATATTGTTGATGGATTATCCATGTAGCTTGATCCACATGATGCTAAACTAACACAACCAAGACCATTTGTTTGTCTTGGATGACGACAATTTGATTCTAAATCAGCTAGCAATGCTTTGTAAAGTGTTGCTGCAGCAGCAATTGCATCTTCACATGATTTACATGCAAATGCATGACATTCAAGTACTCTTGTTGCACCTGGACGTCTCATTATAACAGCAAATATTGGTGGAAATTTATTAACATCATTTGGAAGACCACGCATTGTACGATAAAGATCTTGATATTTATCTTGACATTCTAGGGTACTTTCATTACCAACTAATGGAAGAAATGCATGATAATAAGATTTATAATTTGTTGTTGATGATGATGATGACAATGAATTAATATTTTTATTTGATACAAGACGTGAGTGTAAACGTACAGCACTCCATACAGCTATTCTACGAAATGGATTAATTTTTTCTGGTGTATTTTCAAGACGAAATATTAATCCACGACGTGATACTTCAAGTTCAGCTGGTCTAGAATTATTCATGTGTTCTAAAAGATGACGTAATGGTTCTTGAAGACCACGAACACTTGCTACTCGTCCTCCAACTGGTGCTGAACCAAGATATGCAACCTGTATTTATAATAATTATTTTTAGTATTACGATTTTGTTGTTTGTCAGAGAATTATTATTTGATTCTCGTCATGGTTTTTTAAATAAATACAAATTAAAAATGAAAGTGACGAGAGAATATATGTAGAAAAATCTGTTGCACTTTCTTTGTGTAAATTTAATTTGCTTTTTTTCTAAAACAAAATGATTTTTTTAATGGTTAATTGATCAATCAAATATTTGCAAAATAGTAAAAATAAAATCATCATCACAAAATCATTGTATTTATTTTAAAATAATAAAAGAAAAATAATTTTATCTTTTTTATTTTATTTGTATTAAAAAAATAAAGCTTCTTTTTTTTTTTCTTTTTGTTGACTAATAACGTTATTCAATCTCATTCAATTCAATTTAAAAAAAAAAAATAACAATATCAATTTTTTAAAATTAATTTAAATATATAAACATCAACAAGTATATTTAAATAAATAAAAAAAAAAGCTTCACAATAAAAACTAATTAACTTGTTTCTATTATTTAAAAAAAAAAAAAATAAATTATAATGTCATTTCCATAAGTGAAACTACACCACAATTTCTGTAAAATAATTTTAATTCCATTTTCATATGGACAACAATTAAATGATACCAAAATTTCATAATTAAAATTAACACACACACATGCAAATATAATTTTTTTTTTATCTTCAATATATATTGTTTAAATTATTTTTCAGTTTGTTTATAAAAGCGAAACGACATGAAGCTATTCCGGAAGTTATTTCCCGTCTGATATTAATCATCATCACATGTCGATTTTAATCGATTTAATATTAACAATAATTATTAAATAAAAAAAAAATATTTACTCAATTTATTTATAATTATTATAAACAAATTAACATGGCTCAACGCATTGCGTGCAAAAAAAAAAAAAAAAGAATCATTTGTGCAAACAACGCGCAATGCATATGTAAAAAAATTCATTAACAATAAAATAAAGTTTCACTTTTTAAATAGTCTGTGAAAATTTATGTATATCATTGTAAATAAATACTTAATATTATGTTTTATAAAAAAATAATAATATATATAAAAATTTACAAACCGTTAAAATTGAAGCTGCAGTTTCACCAGATTTTCCCGTTTCAGCTTCAACTGATGCAAACATTTCTTCAATTCTAGCTTGTACAGCACTATTTGCCATATTTTCATCATCACCATTTTTGTATTGTAAATTATCATGATTATTTATTGATGAATTATTAATAGTTGTATACCAGCCAGAATAATTTGAGCTTGTTATTGATGCTCTATCCTCAAATAAAGAATCAATCATTGCTTTACTTTTTATTGAACAAACTGAAATGGCATCATTCATACGAAAACCATCATCTTCATAACACGACATTTTACTTTATTTTTTTTTTATTTCTCTTTACTTGATTTCTTTTTTTATATATTTATTTATTGGGTCAAGCTTCCTTGTAAATTGATGACACCAAGGTTAAATTTGGACACGCCTGCATTTGGGACATTGTCGATTTTTTTGGTACTGTAAAAAGCAAAGCAAGCAAAGACATTAAAAATATATATTATGGTTAAAAAACTGTTAGAAACGGGAAGCAAGATTCAACAGGATAACATGTGTATTTTTATATTAAAATAAAACTTTAAGGTAAATTTAAAATGTTCAAAGCGACTGACCACTTTTATACACTGGTCATTCTCGCGTTACAAAACCGTTAAATATTTATAAGAAAATATCTTATGAAAATTATCATTTAAATATTGTAAATACATCATAATAATATTCAAATTAAATTTAAATACAACAATCTAAAGTCTAGAATATTTTTGAATTAATTTTTTTTTATTTTTAATTATATGATTTTTATATTTTATATTTTTTGGTAAAATCTCTTTATGAAAATAATGATTAATGAAAGACTGCTTCAACCATGAAAATTGGCGCAAGTTTCTCTATTTTTTTTTTATTCATTTGGTTTTTATTTTTTCTCTTGTTGGTGAGTACCCATTGATCTTGACTTTTGTTTCGGTCAGTGATAATGAAAACGCGGTATCAGGCTTTCTCAGATTTTTTATTTAATTTAAATATATTTTGATATTTTTAAAAATTAATTTGAATTATTATATTAAATTAACAATATAGAAATAGAAATTTTTAAAGCGAAATTTAATAGTCAATTATAAACATCGTAATTATTTATTTAAAATTCATTAAACTATTTAAATAACAAATCGATAAATTAATTAATTAATGTTGTTATTTAAATTATTAATTAACATATACAATGAGCTTAACAAAAATCATCAAAAACTTTCTTAATTTGATATTAAAAAAAATAAAAATATAATTGAAATTGAAACTTATTTACATACAAAAAATAAAAACAAATAATTTTGTAAATTAATTAGTAAAATAATTAATTTTTTTACTGTTTAATTTAATAATTTTACATTTTTTTTTTTTCGATAAAAAAGAGGCCACTCTCAAATATATTCCAATACCGGACACATTCAATCGGATGAATTACATATATGTTAATTTTTATATTTTTTCATCTCAAAGAAAGTAGCTGTGCCACTTTATTCCACAAAAATTTTAATTTATAATTATTATATTCATTAATTTTCGACAGAGTTAAGCTTTTTTTTAGTTTAAAAAAATTGAAACAAATAAAATTACCATTTATGATTTTTGTCATATCGATATTTATTATGTGTAAAAATTAATAACTTCATTCCTGCATTTTATAAATCACCATAAATATCGTTTAATCTGCCAATTATCCAGCAAAAATTCAACTAAACCAGAACAATTTATACGCAGTGTATATTTCGCTCGCAATGACAACTGGAGCGACAAATTTTTGTATTTAAAAATTAATTATTCACTAAAATATAATCACAGTAAAAATATTTATCAAGAAAAAATTCCAAATTAAAATAATAATTGTATTGTTTAAATTATTGACAATTATTTTTTTCAACACATTATATTACCGGCACTTGACGTTGAAATAAACAAATCACACAAAAAAAAAATTACAACAATTATTAACAGCTTGAAAATAATTTGTAAAAAAAATGTACAACAATATTTATAAAATTAATATTATTAATAATTAATTAATTAATTAAATATTATATTTAAATAGTGTGTTAACACTTGGACTGTTTGTTTGAGACTGAGATATATATTTATCAAGTCGTATGAACAAGCAAGAAGAGAAGGCTCTCTGGTTGGTTTGGCTATGAAGAACAGACACGCGATACATGCGATGGTTTTTCTGTTGCCTTAAAATCAACTTCCATAACGGTAAAATCATTGGATCTTCAAGTTTCAAGTCATTTTGATGCTCAACTTCTTGACTCTCCATGAGAGTCCAGTTATATATTAAAATAATATAAACATTTTTTTATAATATTATAAACCATTTTTTTTTCAAAATATTTTATTACTAATGCTTAGTATCAATTGTTTAGTTAATTTTTAATTATTTTCTAAACCAAATTTTTATTGAAAATTATATGTATAGTTTGCGGATGCAATTTTGCAGTGAGAATGCGGAAGATATTTATGCTTGGATGAATAATCATCGTGTTTTATGAATTGTAAAAAAAATAATAATCATCAATTTGGAAATAAAACTATTTAAATCGAATTTTTATTGAATTTTTTCTTTTCATTTTTGTTTTAAATCAAGTTTGATGATAAATGATTTATGATTTTATTTTATGTATAGCAAAAGTGGTCTTGATTTTTTTTTTTTTTTTTTGNTTTTTTTTTTTTTTTTTGAATTTAATTTAAAGGGTGTTAAACAAGTTTGTTAATAAAAAATGTGTGAAAGTTGTTGATGACTTAATATTATCTTGATCGACATATAAATTTACTGTCATATTTCAATTTATATATTTTTTCGTATCATTGGAATTTTTTTTTACAAAGACTTTGTCATTAAATTGCTTTAAAATAATTTTAATAAAATTATAATTATTTTGCTAAATTACTTTTATTTCTATTTTTTTTATTTTAAAAAATTTAATATCGAGGTATAATTAGTGTATTAAAATCAACGGTTTAATCATTATGTCATTTAAAAAATTAGAAATTAAAACTATGTCATCACGGTTTATGAATTTTTTTTTTCTTTTTTTTTATAACTGGATTATAATCAACGTGTAGACTCAAATAATAACTTTATATAATTATTATTTAATTTTTTAAATTTTAATATAAAGCTTGATTATAAATTTTTTAATAAAAACTATGTCAAGTCGTTATTTTTTTATTTATTTATCATTCTCTTTTTAATTGTACAAAAAAAATTACTATTTTATTTTTATTATTTTTATAATTTATTTTTGGATTTGATAATAATCATGTTGTTATTTAAATAACCAACTGATAAAAAAACAAAATTATAGTGCTAAAAATTGACCTTATTTTATATATTTTTAAACATTAATAAATGTCAAATAAAATTATTATATTTATAAAATAAATAACACAACCCAAAAGAGCTTTTTGACGTACTATAAAATTTAAAAAAAAAAACCGGTGTAATAAATGGATCAAGGTAATTTAGCATGTAAAAAAAAATACTTCATACTAAAAATTGATGAAAAAAAAAGTTACACACAATTTAAATAATTTTAAAATAAAAATTACCCGTAAAATAAAATTTATTTATAAATAAATTTGATAATTCAAAATTTTAATAATTAAAAAAAAAAAAAAA
>MKYW01000022.1:653726-715811 GCA_015776835.1 Aphidius ervi
AAATTAAAATTAATGACGTAATTAAGTAGCTGTAATTAGCGTAAAAAATTAATTAATATTTAGAGTCAAATGACAATCAGCCACAAGCCACAAAATATATAAATATTAAATGAATTTTTTTTATATAATAAATAATAATAAAAAAAAAGAGAAAAAAAGTTGATTATCACATGTCAATTAGGTATTTAAACACAAGTCAAAGTATCATATTTACAGCTTGACAAACACATTGACTTTTGTTCAATTAATTTTATTTTAATTTACCGTTTTTTGCATTTGCAATCTGCATGATGACTCAAGTAACTTTACTTCCTTATTATTTAAACATTTAAAATAACTCAAAATTATTCTATGATGGATATTATTTTTTTTTTCTTTCAAATCTTTAGTCTTCACATGACAGGTGCTTCAAAATGTGCTAGTGCCATAGTGTTATTTATTTATTTATTCAAAAAACACATTGTTAGATATTTTATATTTTTAAATTAAAAATAAATATTATATGTATATATGTGTGAGAATATATTTTTTTTTAAAGTACATATACACTCAAAAAATTTTCTGGCGAATGCCACTGTAAAAAGTTCAGTCACAGGAGTATCAAGGAGTATGGTTGCAGTCACTATACGTTCAGTGACTGCAACTATTTGTTCAGCTGTGAGAGCTGAACTTAATTCAAGTAATCGAGTTCAGCTACCACAACCAGACTTATAGTGGTCTCAGCTGAAGTATCGTGCCCTTAGCTATACACGCATGCGCATATAACGTTAGCCGTATTTTTCCTATATTTTTGAAATTAAATATTAATTATAAATAATAATTGTTCATAGATAATTTTGAGGAAAATGTTTTAGTAAAATAGAAACTAGAAAAATAACAAGATGATTTTATGAAAAAGTAGAAGTTAATATATTTTTTTTGTTAATAAAGCATCTGTCCAAAACATAACCTAAATTAAAAATATGATGATACGGTTGTTCAGCTCTCACAGCTGAACAGTATGGTTGATATAGCTTAACTCAGTTACTGGACGAGAGTTCGGTTGCTGTAACCGAACTTCCATGCAGCGGAACTTTGTTCAGTTGTGGCAACCAGAAGTATAGTGGCATTCGCCAGAAAATTTTTTGAGTGTAGTCTTGCTATGTAAAATATAAATACCGTTTTATTCTGCGATGACATATGCTAGTCATTTTATTTTTTCATTATATGATATTTATATATTTTTTTTTAAGCTGGAAAGCTTTATGATTATAACTGGAATATTTTTGTTGTTATAAATTTTTTTTAGCATTGATTTATATTATTTAAATTTTAGATGTATTATTAATGTTAATTATTGTTTTATTGTATTTTTTTTTATATCAATAAATAGAAAGGTTTTATAATTTTTTGTAGTGAATTTATTAATTTGAAGGCAAACATCTTTCTGATTGCCGCAAAGATATTTCTTAAAAGTGCATTAAATTATAAATAAAAATGAATAGTTTACAGGATTCCACATTCTGGTTATAATAAAAAAATAAAAATGTAAATCGTATAAATAGAATACATTTACTATTATACTTATGATGAAAATAAAAAAAAAATATTTCCCAAAGTTAATAATAATTATTATGTAATGATGAAGAAAAAAAATATAAATTCATTGTTAATTTACATTTCAGTATGATTTTGAAATGATTTATATTACAATGTATAGAAAAAAATAAATAAATAGAAAAATATTATAAAAAGAGACCTAAAAAATTATTAGGTAGATTAAATTACACGGTCTGGTTGTCTTGAAAATACAAGGCTACGATTTAAAAAATATATATAATATTTCAAGTCAGATTAACATTGTCATTATTCACAATTGGTCATAATAATATCAGTAAAGACAATTTCTACTCTTGTAAAATTTAAACTCACTTTTTTCAATTTATCTAATAAAAAACTTTAAGTTTTATTTTATTTACTAAATTTTTCTATTCAAACTATATTAATGGGACGGACACATATTTTTCTTGTTTTTAATTCATTTATTTAACAACAAACGCAAAGCTAGAAAATTATAAAAATTTGCTAACATATAAAGCAAAACCCCCTGAATATTATTCATTTTATGAATTTTCGACCGAAACGTTTGTTGTTAAATAAATAAATAAAGTAGCAGTCACTCATAGTACAGCCAATGGAACGCGCGTATTTTTCTAGTTTTTTATTTATTTAATTAACAACAAACGCAAATCTGAAAAATTATGAAAATTTGTAAAAATATAAAGCAAAACCCCTGAAATATTATCCACTATATGGATTTCCAACCAAAACGTTTGTTGTTAAATAAATAAATAAAGTAGCAGTCACTCACAGTACAGCCAATGGAACGGGCGTATATTTTTCCAGTTTTTCATTTATTATTTAATACTTGATTTTTTATATTACATATTTATTTGTTGAATTTTCTAATTTAGAAAATATTTAAACTCAAGGCAAATGAATTTAATCTAAATTTAAAAATAATATTATCTATATATACCAGCATAAATATATATTTCTCAGATGATTTAAAAAAATAATAAATCCATTGTTTAATTTCAATTGAGAGCAATCATAAATTATAATTGATTGCAAAATATAAATTAATGCCATAAATTAATAAAATAATGATGAGAAAAATTTTGTTTTAACCAGCTGACCTAATTTAAAATTTCTTTATAATAAAAATATTAAACTTGCAGCTCAACCGTTACCTGATGAGTACAAACAAAAACAGAATGTACTTACTGCATTAACTGTTAAATTTTAACGCCTCTGTGATAATGATGTTGCAGCTAAAAATATAAATAAATAATTATATAAATAACAAAATAATATTATCAACATTCATCTCTCAACAAGTAATAATATATTTATTTTTAAAACTTGATGTACTTGATATTTAAAAGCTAAATTCATCAAGGACAATCAATCAATTATTTATTAAAGGTCTAAAATGACAAATAAATTATTTTTATATTTTTTAATATTTTATTTTTATTGTTTATTTATAAATATAATCAATGGCTCGAACACGTATTACACATTGGCGAATGATTTATTAAATTGTAATTATAATTTATTTTTTTTTCATTTTCTAAAATTTTTTATTGTCAAAAATTTTATTCCATTTACTTTGTTGATGATTTGTACAATTTTTTTATAATTTTTTTTTCATTCGCAGTCACGTTTATTTTACGGTTCAGCGCTTATTTTTACGCGAGTTTTATTTATTTTTATTTTATCTTTTCGCATAACTCGGTGATGGCACATTCCTATGAGTGCACGCTCTTATCAACTAGTTTTTGCACTTGCAAATCGACCAATAAATTCATATCTAATCATTAAAAAAAACACAAGTCATTTACAGATAGTTGAATACTTAAAAAACTAGATCATTTTAAAATTCATGGCATTTTACAATTGTATATATAAAATATATTTCTATTAATTCAAAATATATATGATTTTTTTTTTTTTATTGCAAAATAACTTTTTCTATTATTTCGTAATTTTTATAGAAAAAAAATTTCGTTGTATAATTTTATTACAGCATCTGGTAACATTGAAAATAAAATAAAAAATAAAAAGCAACTTGCAAGTGCGGTAATAAAATATTTAAAAGAAAAAAAAAACAATAAAATAGTTAAAAAAAAAAAAATAAATTTAATAGATGCGTTTATATTTACGGCACTTAATGCTGTTTAAAAAATTTTTAATTTCTATTGGTCTTCGACTCTTCGGTTATCATGAGCTCCATAGCAGGAAAATAAATTGTAACCACATGTAATTTGATAATATTTTTCACAACGTCTCACCTCATGATCCTCAATTTGTTGCGTAATTTTATAGCCAGACGCATTCATACTCGTAAAATAAAAACACAAATAATTACATCATACGGAAGACATGTAGAAAGCCCAATCTCATACAGCCAGTCAATTGTCGTAATAACTCGATGTTAAAAAAAAAAAAAATAAAAAATATTATTTTACATTCTATCAACGACATTCAGGCTCGACTTAATTTACCCAAGGTTTTTTTTTAAATTAATCCTTACGGGTGTTTTAAACAAGTCAAAAAGAAAAAAAAAAAAAATTATTGAGCAGTGATTTATCAATGTAACCACCAATGTTTTACTGATTTTTTTTTTTTTTTTCGCTTCTTCTGGTCATTTATTATTAAAAAATATCCTACAAAAAAAAAAAAAAATTTACAACTAAATATCGCGATAATTAATTGGATTAATTAAATCATAAAAAATAATTTGATTAAATTTAAAAATTAAGTTTTTTTTAATTTTCGTATTATTGGTTTTTAATTTACATATTTATATCAGTATTAGTTTTTGATAAAAATTATATATAGAACAGAGTTTATTTCCGCAACTCATGGCGCAATATTATTTTACATAATTTTTTTTCGCTTTATTTGCACTGTTAGTAATTTAAAATGATATTTAAATATTATTTTGCCAAAATATATACTCTAATAATTGATGAATATATACAAAATATTATTGAGACAAGCTTGACACAATTGGCCAAAGAAAAGTCGATGCAACATGATAAACATTTACCGGATATTAACCGTTGCTTGACTCAAATTAATATCAGCTATACGGGTAATATTTTTATTATATTTAAAAAAAGAAATTATTATTATCGTCATTTAAAATAACAGTGATAAAATTATTTTTAAAATAAACATGTTAACCTTGATACACGCAAAATGATGAGCCATATGAAAGTGCATTCGATTGTCATCATCTCTATTACTACAAGCATGACGTAATTTAATATTTTTTTATTTTATTTTTTCTTCATTTTTAAATTTCCATTTCAACATCAGTCATCAGAAAAATGATATGAGAAAAAAAAAAAAATATCAATGGATTACGAGACAACATAAATTTGACAAAATAAATTTCGAAAAGTTAAAAATTTCGAAAAGATAAATTGTTTCGAAATAAATTGATCAAATCATGACAAATCAATTTTTTTTTTTTTTTTTTTCAAATATTTATCCAACAATTTCATGTATAATGATAATTGAATTTTCGTTTTTGCAATTTATTTTGATAAATTCATTTTTAAATTGATCAAATTTCAATTTTATAATTTATTGTTTTCATGAATATTACGACTGATTGTCATATGAATCGCTGAGTATTTGACTAATAAATACAAACAGCGCAATCAAGAAGAAAAAAGAAATTTCAAAAAAAAAATAAAATAAAATATGTTTGGCCATAAAACAACATGTCGCAACATCTGGTTTTATATATGACTGATTTAGGAATATTCGAATGTTGATTGCTGATCGCTGTCGTATGCCCTAAAGCCATTGATTATGAACACGCGCGTCTTGTCGAAGTCTCTGGTATTTAGGCCAACCCTGTCCTGTTTTGGCTTTTCAAAAGATTTCACTTGTATCCACACACTTGTGCCACTTGTTGCCAATTCAATTAGATTATCATGATAAAATACATATCCCCCATTCACGCTAAATTCTCATATACAATTATTATTATTTTTTTTTAAATATAATTTTACTCTATTTTTATGTTGATGCGTGAGTCAAGGTCGAGTTTATTAACCGCAACGTTGCAAATTATATTTTTTCTTTTCACATTGATGACACTTTAAGGGTCAGATTAACAAAAAAAGTATTTTCAATTTTTAACGTGGACGAGGCCTGGGTAATGGTTGAGGTTGATGATGTCCATTTCTCATGTATGGTCCACCACCTCTTTCAGCTTCATCCAGACTCAAACCAGCTACCATTTGTGCAATTTCACGATCTTTTTTTTCTTCTTTAGGTAATGTTGTGCCATTTGGTGGACTAAAACCCAATGAAGCAAGACTTCCATGGCTTCGACTTCTATGCTCAGCTCTAATTGAATATGAAAATGCACGTTCATTTAAATGTCCTTTTCTTCGATAAATACCAGTACCAAATCTTGAATCACCACCATCATCATGACCATTAGCATTGCCATTTGTATCATGTGCTGTTAAATCAGCATGTGATGCTGCTAATCGACGATTACCACCAAGTGTTGAAGCTTCAATTTCTTGATGATGACGACGTCCTCTTGTACCAGCTGTTCCATATGCTGTTTGATAAACAGTACCTGGTGGTGGTGGTACAACTGGAAGTGGTGCATATATTGGAACAATTGGAGCAGCAGCTGGTACTGGCATTGGTCGTAAACCACGAGGATGATGATGATGATGATGTCCTTTTCTTGGTAATGTTGCTGCTGGTACTAATAAAACTGGTGCTGGTCTTGCTAATGTACCAGCAACTGATCTACTACTTGGTGGAAGTGGATGACCATGATAATGTTGTTGACGAATTGGATGACCAAGTGTATGATGACCATGGCCATTTGTATAAATTGCTTGTGGATGCATTTGTGGATGATGAACAGGATGAATAAGTGCAGCCTCTTCATGTCCACGATTTTTTATTTTTTTTAATTTTTTATTAGTTTTTTTTTTAGCAGATGATGATTCATCCATTAAAAGTTGTTGATTTGGAATATTTGATGTTGATGATGGTGGTGGTGGTGGTGGTGGAGGTGGTGGTGGTGCAACTAATTGTCGTGGTCTTGAACCTCTTGTACTTCTTAATGTTCCTTGTTCTTGATAAACAGCATCAACTTCATCTCTACCTTTAGCCCATACTTTGTGATTTTCATCACCATTATAAAGACTTATTTCATCTGAATTTGCAGCATCAATACGTGTACCAGGTGGACTGTGATTATCCAAAGTTGAACTTGAACCACCAAGTGTATGATATAAACTTCCATTACTGTTACCATTACCATTTGTATGACCATTTGCATTGCCATTTGATGGTTGTGAACTTGGTGAACTACCGTTACTTGTTATTGTTGCTGTATTTGAATCAAGACCTTTTGCATAACTACTATCTGCATATGCATGAAAACAACAACGTACTAAAGCATTTGCAGCCATATCACGTTTACAAATGAAGGCGTGGCACTCTAATACTTTTATTCCAGTTGTTCTTCGTAATACAGCAGCAAATAAGGGTGGATGATTTGCCGATGGATTTCTAGCAAATGGTGAATCTAATGGTAAAAATCTTGTTGTTGAATTATCACTATTACCACCTTTAACATGACGTACTGCTGCACAATAATGTAATGCTTCAATTGGAAAAAAACGAGTTACTTTTTTTCTATGCTCATCAACATTTTCTAATAATAGACCATTTGACCAAACTGATAGCCATGAATCAATACCACGAGCACCAAGTGCACCCTGTTCAGGATATAATTCACGTAGAGGTTCTTGAACTCCAAGAAGACCTTCTTTACTTGCATGTGGAACTGATGAACCTAAATACAATACACGACAACGACAATATGGCGTTGCGTTATCCTGATTTGAACCCCTCATTTTTAGATTTTTTCTTTTTTATCTAATCAAATAAATATTATATAAAAAGAAATAATGTTAATATTCTTTTTTCAAGTTTATATTAATAAATTTCAAATGAAAATTTATTTACACTAATAATTTTCATTTTATTATCACAAATTCACAATTTATCAATAACACTTTGATTTTTTTTTTGATTTTTTTTTTTTTTNAAAAAAAAAAAATTGTTTTTTTTTTTTTTCAGTGTCTCAATAATACTGGTGGACTGTTGAGAAATTCTTGAAGATCACGATTTCGCAGCAGCTGTAGCTGCCTCGCGGGTATATCACTGTACCATTATGGCATGGCCTCCCATGCCGTGGAGGTGTATAGAAAGGTGTGTTGTATGTGTATATTGCGTTTTGCCTTTCTCCAAGAGAATAATAATAAAACACACATACACATCAACAGAGAGAGAGAGAGGACAAGAGAGAAACACACTTGTTGTTGTATAAAATCTATTGAATAGAAAGAAATAAAATCAACGTGTTTTTTTTTTTTTTATTTAAATTCCCTTCTCCGTGGCGGTGAGGTGTCCCGTGGGTTCAGTTCTACACCGTCGTCTTCTAGTGACTCCCTCTGCTCTCCTCATCGCCTGAGTTATTTTACGAAAGCCCCTTCTTTTTCTATACACCACCGTCACTTTGTTCACCGTGTTTAAAAGTTGCACAGGTATGCGACTTAGTCAGTGGCGTCAATAGATATCTCAGTGCCCCCTTGGAATTTATTCTCCTTCCTCAGTTACATTACACAAATTATTATTTACTACACACTGAACAAGTGTCTTTGCCACCAATATTCATTCACTCACTCAATTTATCAATATCCAAATATTTACCACACCCAATTTACGACCCACAAAATATTACTCCAATTTATTAAAATACATTAATGTCAATTGTAACACGACAAAAACAACAACAACAACAACAACAACCACAACAACAACAATAGTAGTAATTAAATTACAACAAGTAGATGTTGTTGATGATGAAAAAAAAAACAGTAAAACTTTTGTTGTACGATTTAAATTCAAATGTCAATTTAATTAAAAATCTTGATATTCCCAGGATTTCTTGATGACCTGATTGGGCGATGAAGGTGGTAACAGAGGGGACCACTTGAAGACACAGTTATATTCACCGGGTCTTCTCCAGTCTTGACTTTTTCCCACGAGTCTCGACGTGTTTGTTAACTGACTATTCACTGATTATTTTCTTGATTATTAATAATTAAAAAAAAATTAAAAATAATTTATAATTTTTATTATGTACTTTAAAACACTTGTGTATTAATATCAAGATACTTCAACTTGAATGAAGAACAAGTAGAAAAAGAGGGAGGCCAATAAATCCCCAAATATAAAAAATCAAAAAAAAATTAAAAAACGAGCAATGATTTACTGCGCAAGCGCGTTAACAACAAACAACAAATAATAATAATAAAATAATAAATTAAATTAATAAATGATATAGTTTGTAATATATATAAAGCTCTGGTGGTAATGGCAGTCGGTGCCGGACTGAAGCAACTTGGAAACCGGTGATCTGAGAGGTCTTAAAGGAGGGATAGTTGAATATAGTTGAATACAAGCAAGGCAGGGAGTAGAGGTGAATGTTTAAAAAGATGATGGTATATACAGTGTAAGGTATACAGGTAAAGAGAATAAAAAAAGCCTCTCTTGCTGCTGGATGTATATTTATCTCACTTTATTATCTTTAAAAAATATTTCATGTTTACATCTTTCTCTGGCTTACCTGGATCCAAGTGAAGTAAGGTTTGCTTTTTAAACCTGTTGGATGGTCGAGTTTTTATTTTTATTTTTATTTGTTTTTTTTTTTGTGTATGTTGGTTTTTGGGAAGGATGATGATAAATATTTCGGTGAATTGGTCCAGCAGCATTCTTTATTTGAAAGGTTTTAGACACTGGCTTAAGCAAGATATGATAATGGGATTTTGTTTGGGTAGGTAAAGGTATTAGTCATTTGGTAAATATATTTATATTTATTTATTTTTATAAAAACAATAAAATTTTGATGAGTTTATTATTGTTATTTGAGAACTTTAACCGTGGGAATGTTTTTTTTTTTTGCAATTTTATTATCACGCAAGCTTTTTAACTGAATGAAAATCAAAATTTAAAATTTATTCACTGAATTTATGTCAGTGTGGTTTGTTTTAAATGTATGATTAATTTTTAACAAGGGAAATTTTCATCAGCAGGTTTACATTTAATATAACGTAACTTTTATTATATGGAAAATTGTTTTTTTTTTTTGGTTTTTTTATGAACGCAATTGGAGTTTTGCAGTCAGAGGTTATACTTGAAAGGGAGGAGCTCATGTTGTATAAGGTACATTTATTTCGTGATGTGTTTAACTTGTTTTTTAATATTGGTATTGAAAAAAAATAAATAAATGAGAAACGCACAAAAGAAAACCACAAATTACAAGGTGAAATTTTTGATGGTCTTCTTGAATTTTGTTGGATTTTATTTGAGTGCTTTTTTACTTGAAAAATTAAATAGATATTTATTTATTATTAGCTTGTATAATTAATTGGTAATCATAGTTAATGTTTTTAATTTAATTTAAATTTTTTTTCGTGACAGTGTCGGCTGCCAATGAGGCAACTCATCGCGTGTACATGCAGTTTGTCGACCAACAGTCAGACTCGCGTGATTTTATAGACCATGACCGTCATAGGCCAATGTCATAGGTATTTTTTTTTTTTTTTAAATTCAAGCTAGTATAACCTTCAATTTAAATAAAAAAAAAATACATTTGATGAACTTTAAATTATAGTATAATTTAAACGAAAAATATTTTCATAAAAAAATTCCATTTAAATGTCGTTAAATTTTATTGCGTATATATTCTTGAATTTTTATCGAAAGGACATCAAGTTTTAGAATTACATTGTCAAACAAGTTGTTGAAAATAAAACTGGTTTTTCTTTTTTTTTTAAATTTTAAATTACACAGAGTAAAAAATGTATTTTTTGATAATTAAATAAAAAATATATAAACAATTGTTTTGACGGAAGAAAAACAACTGAAATATTATTTATTTAATTTGTAAAATTTGATGACATATTTCCTGTAAAATAAATTTACAAAAACTGCAGTACAACCCCTTGAATAGAAATTTTTATTATGATACCAAGATAGCAGAAAGAATGTTATTGTTAACATCATAATGTCAAAGATTTCACAGGACAAATGGATCTCCATATTTTCATGTCAGTAGAACGGACGAGAAAAAAAATAATAAGTCTCAAATTAAGATACTCCGTGGGAAATTATATTCCATGCGTTGTTTTTTTTTTTTTTTAAAAATTATATATCTCATGCTTATACAAATATTATTATAAATAAAATATTAAAATTTGTAACACATGTTTTGATTGTAATTTTTTTATGTGAGTGAGTGGGTGGGTGGGCATGAATTTGAATGGAAAATAAAAATTAAAAATTAAATAATTTATATACGAAAAGGTCAGGTGCTTCTGTGAGTTGAAGAAAAATTTCTACATAGAAATGTGGGTTTGTTTATGATCAATCATAAAACAATGAACATCTGTCATAAAAATTGTAAATGATCATCTTTTTTCATGGTGGATGTATTATGTTGTATATTAATATTTACATTTGTATATAAACTTTCTTTATTTTGACCGATAAAAATTTATTTTTATTATTTAAATATTGTGTTGACTTTTATTTCAAATAGAAATAATTTCAGTGGAAGATGAGCTGATGGTTTTTAAAAATATATAAAATAATTATGATTTAATTTGTATTTTTCTAGATTTCTTTTTTGTATTTTATCAACAACTGTGTTATAAAATTAATGCTGTTAATTTTTTAAATATATATTTGTACTGACAATAAATTAATAATTAATATTTTATTGATGAAATTTTTGTTTTAAATTTATCCGTTTAATTTTAGTATTTAAAATAAATAAATAAATTTATTTACTAAGTTTTTTTATTTAAAATTTGTAATCTATATTATAAATATTATTTAAATAATAAAATGTATTAACGAGTCACCTTATGGTCAAGTAGGCAAGAGCTCTGACTGCTATGCCTGAGGTCTCGAGTTCGAATCCCGAGTTACTATTATGATTGTGATTAGCCCATTTTTATTGGAAGGATTTCTTCTATGGTGCAGTATTATGAATCTGCTATTACACACATAAAATAGTGTGAGTTCAGGACAAATACTCCCCTGACATAAAACAAGTGTGACAAAGACACCCTTACTCGTTTTACGCTAGGGAGTATTTGACCCAAACGTCAATATACTAATAAAATAAATTGAATAAATATTTTTTTAATATGAGATTAAATTATTCAACAAATAAATATGAAAAATTAATTTTAAAAAAATAAAAATAAACTTGATTTTATATATTACATATTTATTTTTTGAATTTTATAATTAAGAAAATATTTAAATAAACATATATTCATATTAAATTTTAAATTCTAAAACTCAAGGCACATAAATTTAATCCAAATTTAAAATGTTATAATCTACCAGCTGAGTATATGTGAAATGCAATTTTTTTTTCTCAGCTACATGTTAGCAAATATAAAGTTGATTACAATAATGATAAGAAAAAAGAATAAAATGGACCTTAAATTTATAGTTTTGCAAACGAAATATTTTGTAGTAGGTCAGTAGGTCATCGACATGTTAATTACAATAATTCTCCCACCAATTGACTCTCCTCACTTGACATCGTCTTCTCATCAATTTCATCTTTACTTTCTTCTCTCTCTCGGTAACCATACCTCATCCGATCATTGACTTTAACGTTTCACAAATTCATATTTTCTGATGCGGCTATAATTATACATTGCCTCATGCATATTTTCCATTGAATATTCTCTAAAATATTATCAAGAAAAATTCATCAAACAATATCATCGCATACTATAAAAAAAAAGAAAAAAAAAAACAACAAACAAATTCGAAAGTTGTAATTATTATTATTAATTTAAAAAATAAAAGGAAAATTTTCATTGAAGTTATTCATTGTTATTGTATATTGACATTTTTGGAGTTTAAAAAAAAAAATTAGTGAGAAAAAATTACCAAATAAAATAGACACTTGACAGGGAGTTTCTATTTCTTGAAAATTTATTTTCTATAAAAATATATTTCATGGTTTAAATAAGAAATCATGAATTAAAAATTCAAAAAAAAATTTTTATCGTATATTTTTCTTGTGTTTTGAAAGAAAAAATTATAAAATATATTTTGGAAAAATTTAATTTAAAAAAGTCATATAGACAAAAATATATCAATAAATTTAATAAATCGAAAAATTTAAAATTTGGATAATAAATTTTTTTTAAATAATTATTCTCATTCAAATATACAATTGATGTAAAATATATATTATTTTATTTGTTATTAATATTTAGAAGAATATAAATAAATTTAAATTTTCAAATAAATGTGTAAACAAGTTTGCTATTTTAATTATTTTACGGATAGTTAACATTCCAATCTCTCGCACCTTTTACCGCACCAGTTGAAGACTTGAAGTTTGAACACACCTTTCTTCTTCAATTCAGCACCAGATAAATACGTAATTTAAATTTCCAAATACCTCTTTTAAATAAATAATAAAAATTTCAAAAAAATAATAATCGATTTAAATAATTCATAATCAAAGCTACAAGATAAAAAATTTACAATTTCTTAGTTTTCTAAAATTATTTAAAATATTTTTTCAATGAAATACTATTTTTAAAAATATTTAAATATATTTTTCAACTAAATACTATCATTATAAATATTTTAAAAATATTTTTCAATACTGTCTTTATGCTATAATTTTTATTTTATCTAAACTCGATAAATAATAACAAAAAAAATTAACGTTACTATGAAAAAAATAAAAAAACAAAATATAACCGTTAAATGCAAATATAAAAAATGTGTAAATTTATTTATGTTAAATAGTGTTAACATTTTAGTATAAATATTTTATTTTTACTATGAAAATATAAAACGCATTCAAAGTTTGTATGCGCATCATGAAAATTGACTATAAAATAACGGGAGACACGAACGATTGGTAAAGCAATGTCTATTTATAGATTTTAATATTATCTATTTATTCACATTAATTTTTAATAATAATAATGATATAAAAATTTAATATTCAAATTGAATGAATGAATACAAATTTTATTTATACTAAAATAATATTATTTTTTATTTCTTTTAAAAAATGTCTTGCATCAATATATAAAAAAAAAAAATTCAAAGCGAAAGGCACTGACCTTGGTTTGATAAGAATAATAATAAAAATAATATTTATTTTATTTAAACATATAAAAAAAAGCAAAAATATATATTATTTTTGTTTAATATTGAATATACAGTGTGAAAAGAGCAACGGAACTTCCGACAAGTTGTATCCGTTTTTACGTTGCACGTATCACTGACTGTAAATTTATAGACACGGGGTCATCGTATGGTTTTTAACTACGGTGCCTATTCAAGGTATAAACATCAGTAATAAATAAATGTTATCATTATTATATAAATGATAATATTTGTGTTGAAAAAAAAAAATATAGTCAAGTATAAAAATTTTATATAACTGATGAATAAATAGTAAATTATAATCTAGATAAAAAAAAGACTTGGTATATAATGTCAACATGTTTAAAATTTAAAAATAATAAAAGTTAAATAAAGTGTGAATAACTGAGTCGTAAAATAGATTGTAAATAAATTTAAATCGTTTTTTATTCATGTAACTATTAATAATTGCATATTTATAAATTTAAAAAAAAATGCAAAAATTATTATTTTTTTTCAATTTTTAAAAATTTTTTTCACAAAAATGAATCGATAGATTTTTTTGAAATTTGTAGAGCAAATAGAGACAAGTTTAAAGTATTTTCAAAAAAATTTTCAACTTGATCCAAGTATTATTTATTGTTAAAAAAAATTAAATACTATTTTTCTTTTTTTTTTTTTTTTTTATGTTTGAACATTATATTAAAATAGGATTTATCAATGTGAATCATCAGGGCTGGTGACATCAAACAGTAAACAAACTGTTGCATTTTCATAATAATAACAATTTAAATCTATTGTTTAAAAAAAAATAAAATAAAATTCCTACCAAGTCAGTGTCATTAAATAACCAACATAAGATCAAGTTTTAATCTCAATAGGTGAAAGGAATATTTTTATTTAACAGGCATAAACACAATAAAATTTATGCAAGTGTTTACTTATCCACGACAAAATACATCCGATTCCATTAACTTAACAATGCTTGATTGATTTACCACTTGATCCATCATTTCATGAAATTAATTTGCAAAGGTCTTGATTCTATTTTCATTTAAAAAATTTGCATCGAAGCTTCATTTATTTATTTTTTATTTAGTAAATCAATGAACAAATTTATTGAATTTATTTTTTATATATTAGTCATTGAGCTGATAAACAATATTAAATATTATTTTGTCTTTTAAAATATATATATTATTACGCCATGCATGAAGTAATAAATGTTCCGCACGGTTGCGATGATGTTCATCACTGAGTAAAACGAGATATGGCGACAACGTTCTGTGATTAACTCAACCAAAACGTTATGTTTCTTTCGTTGAAACACGTTTATAAAACGTGAAAATAACTCTTGACATTTGCATAGTTTTCTACCATCAATTTACGATGAATATTGTCATTAAAAAAAATATATTATCAATTTATTTTTTCTCTCTCTTTTTTTTCTACAATTCAATGACAATTTAAAAGAGAAATTTTTAAAGAAGAAGAATATTTTTTCTTATTATATGAATATAAATTATTTCCTATTGATGACGTAATGAATAAATTTTTTTTTTTTTTTTTTTTGATTTTTTATAAATTAAAACAGTAGACTTTCTATTTTTTTTTTTTTTTTAAATTAATAATTTATAATATTTTTAATTGATTTATCATTATGCAAGATTTAAAGTTAAAAATTATCATCAAAAATGTCATGTGTAATTAAATAATTACATGAATTAATTGTGATTATTATAAAAATTAATTTGATTAGTTATAAAAAAAACTTTAAATTATTATTAAATTTGAGCTAAATAATTATTTTAAATATCATTTTATTATTTAAATTTTGATTAATTTTATTTATTTGTTTTTTGTTGCATAATAAAATTCGATTGCGTTATTATTATTATTTTTTTTTTTTTTGTATAATTTGAGTTATTTATTTAATGTTTTTTTTGTGAATAAGAAATATATTTTTTTTGTTAATCATGTGTACAATATTTTAGTATGTGTAATGTTGAAAATATATCAATGCCTTGAGGGGTAACGCCTTCTTGGAAATCAGAGAGATCATTTTTTATTTTCACCGAGTGAATTTTATTACAACAAGTGGAAATGAAAGCTGGCATTTACTGTGCATTTCAATATAAATATTGATACCAATGTGTTAATTGTCATGATAATTAATTCAACTTAAATTATAATTTAAAAAAAAAATAAAGAAATTCTATTACAAAAATAAAATAGTCAAAGAGACGAAATTTAATTTGTAAACAATATTTATTAATGCAATTATATATTTACAAATTTATAGCGCAAATTATTGATTAAAAAATCTCTAGATAAATTTAGATATCAATTTAATTTTACAAATTATTTAATTAATTATTTGTGGCAACAGATTGATACAAAAAAATTATTAAAAATCTTAAATATTGCAAACAATTAAAATTATTTTATTAATAAAAATTATTAAGGTTTTGTTTAGCTTTAATAATTAATTTTTATAGCTATAGATTAATTGTAAGATTTGATTAAATATACACTGATATTGCTTTCGATTTTTTAAACTGGAAATTGTGAAAAATACTTGGCAACCTTGAATAATTTGTTGCAAATTAATTGACGAGAAAGTAAGGAAGATAATCACTTGTGTTATGCAGCTTCAGGGTGTGGTTTATTTTCATTTATTTATTTATTTATTTGTTTGTTTAAACGCATCACCATGAATAATAAATTTTCAATTTACACAACTGCTGGGAATATATAATTTTTTTTTAAAATTATAAATGTCAATTGAATCATCAATTGTTTATATTTTCTTGTTTTAAAATTACATTTATTTACTTGGCAATATTTAATTATAGATTATTTTTAATTTTATAATATTAAAATACAGATTTTATCTTACAATTATTTTCAATGATATAACAATAATTATCAAGAATAATTTGAGCGATAAATGTTATAAACATTTTTTAATTAAATTCAGTTGGAAGACCTATGATTATTGTTGTTGCAAATTTAATCGCACTTTTAACAATTAAAATATAATTTGTTTTTTTTTACATAATTATTTTCATGATGACGTATTTTTATTTTATTTTTTATTTATCANTGAATAATCTCAACACAAAAATATATTTGTATTATTATTAAAAAATATATAATTTTTTTGGAATAAAATTTCGATATTTAATTTAAATAAAATTCAACAGTAAAATTAATTTTTTTTGTTAAATTTTTAAATTTTAATTTCAACAATTTGTTTAATTTATTAGACAAAAATTAAATAAAAAAAATAAAAATTATAATGTTTTTTCAACAAAAGAAACAATAATTGTTAATAAAAAAAATTATGACATAAAAAAAAGTCTAATAATTACAAAAAAAATTTGTCATTTTTAAAAAGATGTATTATTTAGATAATTAGATTATTTTTTTAGTTAATTTCTAAATATTGTTTATCATCAAAATAAATTTATAATTTTCTATTTTTTATTTAGTCATTATATAATTTATGATAAATTGTTTATTTATTTTATTTATTTATTTATTTATTTATTTAATATGGATCAAGAGCAGCAAGACCAAGTCTTGGTGGTTCAGCATAACTGTGACGATAACGACTTGGTGTCGGCATAATTTCACGTGAATTTTCACGTTCCAAATATCTCTCGTGTTTTGGAATATCCTGATAAATAATTGGACGAGTACGTTGTTTATCTCTAACATCACGAGAATGTCTATCTCTAATATCTCGATTCTAAAACAAAATAAAAGAAAATTATTATTTAATATACTCAAACTTTAAAATTAAATTTATAAAAATTTTTTTTTTTCATACATCTCTTGATTCCACAGGATGTCGTTGATCTCTTGAATCTCTTCCTGATGTTTGATTGTCATAAAAACTTCTTGGCCGAGGTCTAGAAGATACCTCAGCTTCAGTAAGTCTCTCAAGTGAATAATGTTGACCTCTGACTTTCGGCCGATTTCGATAATCATTTTTATCACGTTCTTTTTCTCTTTCCATTTCAGAATGACTACGTCTCATGTGTTCATGATGTCCAGGTGCTGATGATGACACCTGTTTTGATTCATGCCTTAAAAAATAAAATACAATTATCATTTTACAAAAATATTATCAAAGTCATATTGATAACATAATATATTTTCACTCGGACCAGTTTTAAAGGAATTCCTTTCTAAAAATTCATACATACAACTTTCTGATCAAGCTTCTGTTAATCACCATTAAATTATTTTTTGATAATACAAAATTCCACACTGAAACCCTCAATGTATTATCCTTTTTTTTCCTATTTATTTATATACAAACTCGATTTGGACTAATTCAAACATCAAGTTTATCTTTCTTACAAAATCATGACCATATCGTTGAGATAAATATTTTTTTTTTCTTTCAAACTCAATACTTTCAGTTTCTAATATTTCGATATAAAAAACATTATTTATTATTTGCACAAATTACATTTAAAATAAATTATCACAATAATTATTTATCACTTTTTTGTATTTAAAAAATATTTATACGATATTACATTAGAAAGTAATAATTTTCTTCCTGATTTTAAAAATGCATTTTATCATAATCGCAATTATAAACGTGAAATATTTTCAAGATATATTGTAAGCTATAAAAAAACAAAATAATGATGAATTTCTACAACAACTTTTACTTGTTTTTTTTTAATTTTTATGCTGTACCAAGATTTGATACAAACAAATTTATATAATAAGAAAAAACTATTCGCTCGATTACCAATTCAAGAGTTGTCATTAAGGCCACCAAAGAATTTCCATTCGAATATTCATTTCAAGGACATTTACAGTATTATTTTTATTGTGGAATTTATGTACCTTTATGATATATCATTTAAATATTTCTCAAAGAAAAAATATATACTCTTTTTTTTTTCAAATAAAAATACGCAATAGTTGTATATGTCCTCGAAAATGTTTTTAAAAATTTTTTTTTTTCCTTGTTGTAATTTAACCGACACGCGTTTGAACAAGGGATAAATATTTTGCTATTATTATAAACTTGAACAAATGGTTTTTTTATTTTTTTATATATATTTTTATTTCGTATTATTATTTATTCAATTTTCAATGCTTTTACACAACTGTCACTCGTATTAATTCACATCCAAACATAAAATTAAAGCATCATTATAGTCATTATAAAATCATGAAGGTAAAACGTATATGCTAGTTAACAATAATCAAGAAAACTAATTTTTATTATTGCATGTTTTTAAAAACACGTAACAATTATAATTATTATTTACAATTTATTTTAACGTCTATAATAAATAATTGATCATTTTTTTTTTTTCAAATTATAATTACAACAAACGCATACATTTCATAAATATAATTAATTGAAAATTCATTAATTTATTTATATCTTTATCTATTTTTAAATCCACATATTTTTAATTTAAACTATTAATTTTTTGACACAATAAATCCGGTATTTTAAGGGTTTCAATGCAAAAAAAAAATTGCAGAAAAAAGTTTATTTATAAACGTTGAGTTTAATTATTAATTTATAATTTTTTGGTATGAAAAATATGATGATTTTTGTCTTTAATATTTGTTAATAATAAATAATAATATTTCTCACCTGTGAATACCATGATTATCATTAATTTCTCTGGCTCTAACAATAATTGTTGGTCTTGTTAAATTTTCACGTTCCATTGCTTTGAACATTTCTTTAGCATCTTGAAATCTTTCACGTGGACTTGTAACTTCAATTGGATCAATTTTAGGTTGATAATGAGGACTTGGTGATCGTTGACGAAGTTCAGCAGATCTTTTTATTCTATTATGAGAGTTTGGTGATACACCACGACCAATTATTGGTCTTTCTGGACTTCTTGGAAGTCTTGGAAGTGTTACATTTGTTGTTTGTTCTTGTAAATATTCATTTTCTTCAGTAATACCACCCCAATCTTCATCTATAATTTAAAGCAAAATAACTATTATCAATACATTGTTTCATATTTAATATATTTAAAAATAAACTATACATGAATTAGTGATAGTTTTGTTGGCATGGCGAACGTTGACCCTGACTCACCCACGTTGATACAGTCATCGATAAATTATTATTATTATCATTTTTAAATATACAAATAATAATTTAATTGAAAAAAATTATTATTTTTCAAGGCAAGTAAGCTTCAAGCCTGTGGGATGAATTTAAATTTGAAAAAAAAAGAAATACAACAGTGATGTCACGCGATGCTTTATAGAAAATAATATTTTTATTTTCATCAATAATAATTTTTTAATGAGCTTGTTATTATATCATTGATTTGGAAAAATAATAAGTTATTAAATTTGAAAAATTAGATAATCAAAAATACGTGGAAATAAATGATCTATTACTGTGATTGTAAATTGTGAAATTAAAAATTTTTTGATTTAATAATTATTTGAGATAGTCATTAGAAAGGGCATGTACTTTCTAATGAGATTTTATATATTATTGATGATGGAATTCTTGTGATTTTGTCTTACAAAAAATTAATGAAAAAATAAAAAAAAATTAAAGGCTTCGATAATTTTTTTCTGATTAGATCTTTTATTATTTATCTTGTTATTTTTTTATTTTATCTTTTTTTTTGTTCAGGAAAATAACTGTTTAAAGTCATGTCAAAAATATCACGTTAAATCAAATATTAAATTAAAAATAAAGAGGAAGAAAAAAAATTTAATTGATATATAATCAAGTCAACTGTGCTTACATAACAAAATTCATGATATTTTATCGAATATGCAATTTAAAATAACAAAAAAATAATAATAAACTTTCTATTAAATTGTACGATTGTTTTTATTTTTTAAATTTTATAAATATTAGAAATTTTTTCAAGTATTTATTCACAGGAAACTAAATAAATTAATATATTTTTTTTTTTTTAACTTTATTTCCTTTAGATTAAAAAAAATTATATGACTATGTTAAAATAGATATGAATTTTTTTTTAGTGTAAATATGACTTTGATAAAAATAATTCTACTGATTTCAAAAAATCTCCAATCCAAATAAAAAAAATATTTATATAAAAAAGACAATTTTTTAAATTTAAAAATAATTCCCGACTTGAATTAAAAATTTTTATAATTATTAAAATTAAATAAACAATATTTAAAAAAATTTTAAAATTTTACATTTTTATTTTTTAACATTTAGCATGTATCAAATAACATTAAATAAATTTTAAAACTTAAAAATTTTAAATGCTACTAATAGTGTTGTTAATGACTCTGAAATATTGAAGAAAAAATTACGAAGAATATTTTTCAAAATTGATTTTATAATTCAAATAAATGCTGTTTAAATTTCAAGTATTTTCAGGTGATCCCGAACGATTGAATTTGATGATTTCATTGGTAAAAACTCTCTAATTTGATATAATATAAAAAGTAAACATTAACAGGTAGATATTGTAAATTTTTGAATGAATCAAATATGTTGAATTAATGATGTATCATCGTGAGAAGGTTCCGCATTCTCGGCCCACAGCCTGAGGCTCAAGTTGGCCTCTTCGAAAAATACTTATTCTCTTCTCATTGCTGATGGCAATATGCATGAACAAACTTTGTAAAATTTAAAAGTGTATGTACCATCAACTCATACACAATTACACACATCTCACTGTATTTCTGTATATATATTCTTGATGTTGAGAGGCCATCCTTGCTTCAATATCTTTGTGAATATCTTTATACCAACATTGGCTTGTTGATCTCTCCCGTGTCGTGGCCTCTTTGCATCGACAATTGTCGATATTTTATTTTTTTTTATATATCAATTTTTTTTTTTCTTTTTCATTGTATTCATCATCAATTTAAACTATATTATGGTTTTTTTATTTTTAAATTCTCACGATAACTCGCGAATCTATTTTAAAAATTTATAAAAAATATTTCAAAATTCATTTCGATATTTTCGATTCGAAATAATTTGAAAAATAAATAAACCAATATTATATAGAAAAATAAACAATTCAATATATTTTTTTTTAAATAACATTGTTTTTTTTACATCGTTATAAATTCTTTAGATAATTTATTCAAAAAATTTTCCTTCTGTTTTTATTATATGCATGAAAAAAAAATGAAAAATAAAAATGAGCATGCATCATCTGTTGGTAGATAAATGCAGCGTTTATAGCATTCTCAGAAATTGATGTCTTTTTAGTGGAAAAATATTGCTATATAATTACAGGTGTTGTCTGAAAGTTTCTTCAACAAATTCGTCGTTAAAACCAGCGCAACAAAAGAACAACAAAAAGCAAAAAAAATATATATATACATATATTTAAAAAAAAAAAACGAAAAATAAATTACCCATAAGCAGAAAAATTTACGAGTACCGTTTGTGTGTATATAATATTAATATACAAAAAGAAGATAAAAAAATTTAAAAAGGAAAATAAAAAAAAAATATATAAAAACTTGATCTTGTACATTTTATTTTACTCCGTTTCTTGACATGCTTTTTAAAAATAAAATAATTATTATATTTAATTCCACCTCAGGGCGATAACCAAAAAAAAAAAAAAATCGATCATATTTTTTATTCACTTTGATAATCATTGTCTACCAATGGATTTAAAAAAATAACTGTAAAAAAAAAAAAGTCATGACGATGAATAAAAAAGATATTCATAAATTCTTTTGATTCTATTTTAAATTACCAATAATAAAAAAAATGATAAATAAACAAATAAACTTTATAATTCATTAAACAAAAAAAAAATTTAAAAAAAAAATTCATATTGTTATTTAAATTAAAGAATCAAAGCCAATTAATTTGTCATTTAAATGTATAACGGTGCATACCAGTAGCCCGGATGATTTTGTGTTTGTGATATATAAATTAGATAGTAGAGCACGCTTTCAAGAATTTATTTTGCATTGAATTAACGTCCGGAAGTTACGCAAATATTAAAAATCATGATAGTATTTTTTTATGTGTGTGTGTGTAATAAATAAAGTGTGCCATGTGTTTCATTTGGTATGTGCTTGGTTCAAAAGTAGGCAAGCTTATATTTTTATGGGGACATTTTATCCCTCTTTATGGATCCACCATCATCACCACCATCACCACTCCATAATAATTCTTTCTTTGGAGTTTATGATAATAAATATACATGTATACAAAAGTAGCCATGCATGGTGCTACCTGTCGCCTGTTTAAACTTCTAACTATAACGGTGCATTTAAACTTCAACAGGTGTCTATCTGTCTCTTTTCATTTGCCTATTTTTCTATCATCTTCTTGATTGTTTTGCTTTTTTTTTTCTCTCTCTCTCTCACTTAAGTCGTTGAGTGCAATTTTAAATAACACAAATTTGCAAGTAAATTTTTTAACTTTTTATGAAGAAAATATTGTTGAATTTTTTTTTTTTTAAAAAATCATGTTTACTGTATGTTAGTAAATTCTTTGGATAATTTAATTATATTGAAAAAGTTATTGAGGAATTTTTTATTTATTTATTATTCATGCATAACATTGTAAACATAAATAAATTAAATTTTTTTTTTATCATTTTTTTTCAACGTAAAATTTTAATGAGACAGAAATAAATAATTTTTATTTTTTTTTTACAAAAAAATTTCTGAAATGTAATAATATATAAAAAAATAATTTTTTAAAATTGTTTTTATATTTATATTAATGAAATTTAATATCATCATTTGAATGAATAATTTTTTTTTTAGTATAAATATTTTTTTATTAGATAAAAATAAAATTTTCAGTGAAAAAAAAAAAAAATAAAAAAATGACAATTTTTATGTTCTAAATTTATAATTATAAAATTAAAAAATAATAATGATAAAAGTAGGTTAACAAAATCACGTTTTGTATAAAATTAAAAATAATTATTATTATTTTTAATAATTTTATATTTAAAAAATGAGGTTTATTGTGTTATTTTGTGTTGTTATATTAAAATTGCGTGACTGTGATGAGACTAGGTGAGATCATTGGAGCTCATGGGTATCATGAATGCGTATGATTGATGGAATAATATTATTAAAATTAAAATTAATAAAGACACTAGTGTATTCTTCATCATACCTGGGTTAGTTGGTCTCAGGTGTTATGCATTTATTATTGTAATTTAATCAACGGCCGTGAACATAATACAGTGCAGCTGTCTGATATGTTAATTATAAAAAAACTAAAAACTTATAAAATAAATAAGGCTAAAATTTTTTTAACAATATTTACAACTAATTAAATATATAAACAATCAAAAAACCTAACTTGAATATTTATAAATAATTTCAAAAAAAAGTTATAAAAAAAATTAGAAAAAATATTTAAAAAAAAAAATTGAAAAAAATGTTTTTTAAAATTTTATATAAAAATAATTTTAATTGTTAATTATTTATTTATTTTTTTTTTTTATTGAAGCTAATTATTATTTTTAAATAAATTTTCTTTTATTTAATTATTTTTTTATCTCGATGAGTTGACAATTGCATAAGATGTTCTCGTGATTAACTTACACTCTCAACAAAAAAAAAATAAAATATAAAAAGCATGATGACATCTTTCTGCTTGGTGTTTTTTATTTATATTTTTATCTGGTATTATTTATAAACGAGTTTATCATTCAATACTCTTGTTGTTTAGCTGTTTGTTTATTTGAAAAAATTTTTATAATAAAATTTAGCACACACACATGATTAAAATCAAAGAGACTCGTGACTTTTGCGTTCCATTTTCTTTCCCTTAACACTTTATTTTTATAATAATATTTTTTGTGTTTTATCAGGAACAGAGAGAAGAAAAAGTTTTATATATATAAATTATATTTTTTTTTTATTTGTTTATATTCACTGTATGTCAACAAAAGTATAATAATATGTATTCATTCAACTGGGTCAACGGGACAAATTTCTACATTGCAAAGAAGAAGAAGTTGATGTTCAATCACGTAGTAAGTGTCTCATTTTTTATTGTCCAAAATATTTGACAGATAAAGGACATTGTTACAAGTGTGTATGTCCTTTTTTTATAATTATATTATATATTAAGCACCATGTAAAGAAAAAGAGAAAAAAAAAAATAAAAAAAAACAGAACCACAATTGACAAGTGAATGTGGATAAATTATTTTTTTTTCTTCAATTAGAAAGTGTTCAAATTTATTGTATGTACTCATTGATCTTTATGACAATACAATAAATAAACAAAAGAATTTATTTTTCATATAATTTAATTTTTTATATATTTTTTTTTTAAAATTTACAAAATTTTATTTCATTTTTTTTTTCATACAATTTTTTTTTTTTTTTATTATCTCATCGATATCATTGAAATTGAAGATATTAATATTGTAAATTGTAAATTTATTTAAAAGGTCATAAAAAGACCTTTCCAATGAAATCAATATTATTTGTAAATATGTTATTATTTTTTAAAATATCAACAATTTAAATTAAATTTTATTTTCACTTTTTTCTTGTCAATTTATCAAGTGTTATTGTTAGTTAATACTTTTATATATTTTATTATTATTTTTTGGATAATTATTGTTATTAAAAATATTATTAGAAAGTTATTTTGTTAATTTTTTAAATATTAGTTTATAATATTAATCAAGAAAAGAGTACAATAGTATTTTTAAAATAAATTTTTGGTTTTTAAATTGACTGACCTGATGAGGTGTCTCTTGATGGTCTTGATGGTCTAGAACCAAGTTGATGATGTGATTGATATGGTGGTGGTGTTGCTGCACTATCAGAACCAATTCCACTACTTGCTGCACTTCTTGTTCCGGTACCACGATCATTTGTATTGTTACCAACAATTGTTTGATTTAAACAACGTCGAAATTCAATACCAGCAAGATTACCACGATGCCTATGAACAGTGTCATAATCACGTGGTGGTAATAATATTGGACCAACATCATTATCACCAGAATTACCACGTCCTAAAAATTTATCAATAAAAAATTTATTTTTAAACAGACAAAATTGATAAATGAAAGTTTCTAAAATTGCTGAATTTTGTCTGCAAGTCAGGGGGCAAATATAAAGTTAAAAAAAAAATATAAATAATTGAAATTAAATTCTAAAACTTTTAGGATAATAACATTGAGGTGTTGTTTAAATAATAACAACATAATATCATGAAAATTTAATTTAGAAATACAAAAAAAAAAATCAACAACAAACCTAATTTTGCTCGCAATTCAGCAGCAAGAGACTCGTAAATTGTTGATGATTGTGCTGGTACATGACGATGTTCACCACTTCCTTCAGACGATTCTGATTCTCTTGTACTTCTTCCATCACTACCTAAATTACTTCGAACTCTATTATCAGTTGAATTAATTTTAATTGAATTATCCGAATGTGAAGCAAGAGCTTTTAATTGACCACCCAAAAGTTCAGCAGTCTCAACAGAATCACATCTAGCAATAAAAATAAAAATAAAATATATATTATTATTATTAATATTAAAATATAATACAAATAATTTCACTATAAATTAAAAAAAAATAAATAATAATATCTTAATTTAATATATTTATTAAATAAAAAAACAAAAAAAAAAAAATTTTTTTATTTTGTCGTAAAAAATAAATGACTATTTATTAATTATTATATATGAAAAAAAAAATATTTTTAACGTACTCTTATCATCCAACATTAGACAAATAAAATAGTGTAATAAAATGCAATTTATTTTTAATTAATAATTATACGTAATCATATGAGACACGTGTAATTACAATATGTACTTTAGTACGAAAAAAAAATAAAATTATAATAGCCACTGTGGGCTCATGACACGATACTGTTATAAATTTATAATCTTGAAAAAAATTTTAATTAACTGACAAAGTTAATGAGCAACACGACAAATAATTTTTTTTTTTTTTTTTTTCACCAAGAATATATGTAAAAAAAAAAATATATATATCAAAAAATTTTATAACAAAATTATATTGTAACTCGCAAGAGCTTTGACGTATGTGCATTGTTGTTTGAAATATAATAGAAGAAACTTTTTTTTTTAATTTTTTTTTTCTTGTCTAGAAGAATAATTATAATATAAAATTCTCACACTTAAATTTATACATGATTATATTGTTGTGTGATGTGTTACGATGATCGGAAGTAGGATGAGTTTTGTTACATTCATTCATTATTTGTGTGATATTTTCTTGGTAATTGATAATTCATGTTACACTTTTAGTGTTTAATATTAATCTTGAGAATAGCTATTTAGTTTTTTAATTTTTATATCTTTTTATTACAGTGGTTAATTAAGCGCGAAAGGAATTTTTTTTTCGAGGTCATTAACATGAGTTTGAGAAGAAACTGAAGAATTTAATTAAAAAAAAATTGATTGGAAAAATTATTATTGTTATTGGTTTAATTTAAAAAAAATTATTTGTTTGTTTTTTTTAATTATTAACACAAATTATATAATAAACAAATTTATAAAATAAATTAAATTTAAAAAAATCATCAATTAAAGTTACAAAAAAATAGAATAAATTATTTTTTTTTATTTTATGAATGATATTTCCTTTTTTTTTTTAACACGCTTTATTTTGTAATAATTTTTAAAACAATAATAATATATTATTATTATTATAAATTATAAATACACACATTAGTTATAAATTACTTAATTTTTTGAATATTTTAAATATGTATTACGAAGATTTTAAGACAACAAAAAAAATTTAATTCCATTGTGTTTGAATCTCTCTATAAATGTGTATAAATAATTTCATTATATTATATTTCAAATCTGTCGCTAATATTTCTCAATTATTGCTGAAATTTCGTGTAACTCGGTAGCATCATTGTCTATTTTTTTCTCGGTCATAATTCTACATTCATTTTTTTTATTATAAATATTACTACACAGCTATGAATTTAGTACAAAAAAAAATAAAGAAAATTTTAATTTTAAAAACTATTGTTATAATTTTTTTTTAGCAAATTAATTTCTCTTGAATTTATTGAGTTTATTTTACAGATAATTTTGTGTCAACATTGGATTTATATCAAGCTTTATTATAATATACAACAAAAGGAAAAAAAAAATTTAATAAAAATACAAAACCGCAACCGTAATTTTCAAATATTGCCAAATTTTTCTTTTCAACTAATTCTATTTTGTGGTTATAATAATAATAATAATTTTTTTTTTTTATTCTGCAGTTTATCATCAGTGATTTAACAAATTCTTTGGTCGATGGAAAAAAAAATTTAACAAAAAGTATTACTTGTCGAATTTTTAACGGGATATTTGATAATTTTTTTTTGTATTTTTCTTATTTCGTAAATAGTGGTAAATGTTTTAAAAGAGTAAAAAAAAAAATAAATAAGAGAGTTAGTGACTAACCTGTAGGCGTGAACATGAACAGGATTATTTGTTGCTGGATTGGGAAGAAGAAGAGTTGCTGCAACAACATCCTCCCGTTGTACAGCAGCAAGAACAGCATGACCTGGCACAAGATGTTTAACGGCAGACCTTGTTGAAGCACCCGGATGAACTGTCTGTATTATCTTGAGACCTTTACTGCTAACCTGTTGATAATTAAATCATATGTATCATTTATATATTTTCATCAAATCATAAATGTTTAAACAATTAACAATTCAGCTTGTGGAAATTACATTTCTATTTTATTTCAAATCAATTTCATAATTTTTTTTACAATCATTCATTATATTTTTTTGATTGACAAATATCAGCATAATGTGTCTCGTATCTTTTTTTATTTTGGAAAAAACAATCAAATAAATCGATCAAGTATGTTTAATTGGGGAAAAAAATAACTTTTAATATAATTTCAAAAATTTCTGTAAATTCAAAATTAATAAAAGTCCATTTTAAAATTAAAAAAAATTAATTAAAAATTTTTTAAAATAATTAAATTTAGTTTTAAATAAATAGATAATTTTATGTGTTATAAAAAACTTGAAAAATTTTATTATTTAATGTAAAAATAAACTGTACAAATTTAATTATTATAATTATATTTTTTTTTTCATTTAATTTTTAAACAATTTTATTATTTTTTTTTATGGTTATTAATTTTTTATACAGTTATTTGTTTATATTTTATTGACAAATATCTGCATAATGTCTTTTTTATCTTATTCTATTTAAAAAAAAATCAAAAGAATCAAAAGAATCAATAAAGAATTTTTACATTTAGAAAAAAAGAACAAAAAAAAATAATTATTACAGATTATTTTTAAAATTTAATTTTATCATTTGTAAAATTAATTTTTAATTAAAAATAATAATTTGGATTAGAAAAATGAGATATTATACAATATAATAAAATAAATTTTAATTTTACAAATTAAATTCAATCAAGTAAATGAATAATTAAAAAAATTATAAATAAATCACAAAATTATAATTTTTTTTTCATTTAAAAAGCTAACAATTCGTTAACCGCTTTAAAAATTCATCAAAAAAATATAATATTTCAATTTTTCATCGTTCAATTGAACTTATATTGCTATATTTAAAAATGGACATGAATAAAAAGTGTTCTGAGAGGTCCCGACCTATTCCACTGATCAGTGGGCGGCCCAGACACGAACCGTTTAATGTGAGTTTCTCAATCATTTTTTTTTTTTATTCTCTATGAACATTATTATTTTTTGTTTCTTTAATAATTTTTTTTGTTTATTATTATTTTTTATATATAAAATTTCTCCGCAGGGTAAATTTTCTCTATACAGTGTATATCGTAATCGACTTTATTTCATCGACAAGATTCATTGTGTGTGATACAGCCACAAAATGAACAAGCACATACTGACCATCATTGATGATCAACCGTTAATCTTGTACCAATGACTATCTCACTATTTTATAAATATCTATACAATATCCATATATATATTTATTGTATTTATGTGCAACTATCTTTTTATGTCGACAAGTTTCTCAGACGATTCAAAAGTTCTTTTGAAAATAAAAAAAATATAAACTTTTTTAAAAAAAATATTTTGCAGTGACATGTATTCATACTACCTCGTGTTTTACCGTTTAAAATTTATTTTTTTTTTTATTTTTATTTAATTACGGAGGCTAGTTTATAATTGAATGTTGAATGTGATAAAATTAAATATTTTTAATTCACAAGTTTGTTGAAAAATTGTATAAAACAATTTGATGAGTGTTATGAAATAATTTATAATTGTTTATTGTACTCGGTTAATATGGCTACAATAAGACAAAAGTTTTATATTTTATTTGAAAAAATTATGAGAGATATGTGTAATGAAACAGAGAAAAAAGAAAAAAAAAAATTTTTATTATATTAATTTAGTTGTATGTAGTTGTTTGTGCGATGATGAAAGGCAAGGCATTTATATGAAAAATATATAAAATTTATGTTATAATGATTATTGCGGTATAACTGCAATAAAATCATCTTTTACCACTGTTAAATTACAATTTTAAAGTTTCTTTTCATGTCATGATATCAATTTAATCATTTATTTTTGTATGCACAAGTGGTTCATAAGTATAGCGGATTTACAATCAGGATTGTTAAAAAAAAAAAAAAACGATCAATTTTCTTTTTGTCGTGTTTAGTACCATGGAAAATTGATCATAATTTGTGCACGCATTTCATCTACGCAAAAATAATAATAATAAAATTAATCACAATAAATATACATATAAAACAAGATATATATATTTGTAAAAAATTATTTTAATAATTTTATTTTTTACTCTATAAAAATGATAGATTTATTTGATTTATAATTGGAAAAAAAATAAAATTCTTTTACCTGCAAAAATAAATGTATAATATATTTTTTTTATTGAAAAAAAAAATTTAATTTATTTAATTTAATTTAGTTACAAAATTATAATTTATTTTCAAATTTATTAAACTTGTTCTTTAATTAAAAAAATATTTTTTTTTGTAAATCGATATTTATTTTAAAATTTATCTGGTAAATTAACTGTTTTTTTTTTTATAAATACGCGCGCCTGTATCCATAATTTCTAAAATGTTTATTGTTTATTATTGTTATAAAAAAATGCATCAGTAGAAAACCACAAAAAAATATATTTCACTTCTTCAAAATGTCCTTTATTTGATGGATATTTCAGAAATACTGTGCAACAAATATTTATTGTAAAAAAAAATATTGAAAATAAAAAGACCAGTAGAAAATTATGAAGTTAAAATTTTTTAAAAGTTGAAACAATTTTTTTTACAATAAATATTTGTTGCACAGTATTTCTGAAAAATCCATTAAATAAAGGACATTTTGAAGAAGTAAAATATATTTTTTTGTGGATTTCTACTGATGCATTTGTTTATAACAATAATAAACAATAAACATTTTATGTGTCGCGTGGTCTATCAAGCGCTCGTATATGTTACCGATTTAATCCTTCGAAGATCACTCTTTGTTTATTTGATTTATTTCGTTAGCAACAAAAAAACAAACTATGTCTCACTCACTCTTTTTTTTTTTTGGTTTTTTTGTTGCTAACGAAATAAATAAAAAAATAATAGAAAAAGGCAAACAGAAAGAAATACATATGAGAGTAAGTGAGAAAAAGACGATGACCAATCAAATGTCCGGAAGACCGATGATGTTTGTCCTTTTTATATAAGGAATAAATATAATTTTAATCAATGCTTATTAATCAAAACAAGTCTTTTTTTTTTAATTAAACAAAACAAAAAAAAAATATATATATAATAAGTTTTAACTATTAAAAAAAAAATAAAATAAAATAAAAAAAGGAAAAACTTTCTATTCATCGGTCTTTGAAAATCAGTCCAAAAGAGTTTCTTAACAAAGAGCAAAAGTATATATATATATATATAATATATTTGCTGTATTCCCATCATGCAGTGACCTGTGTCTCCCAGTTGAATTGTTTATTATTTAATTTTTGTATTCACTTTGTGTTGACAGACAATCAGCATATTAACTATCCGAAACTTTCTCGCGAGTCAAATGATGCTACTCAAAATACGCTAATGATTGTCTATATACAACTCTTGGAACAATTATAATTACGCAATCTACCCTGACTGACTATTTTTTTTTTTTTTCTATAATTATTTATTTGTTTGTTTGTTTGTGTGTGAAAACAACTGTGCAGCTCTTATGATGTTATTAAATTTTCCAAATGAAAAATCCGACAACTACAACTACACGTGATCGTTACTAGGTCTGTGAACTTGGCCCCCCAAGTTTAAATAAAAAATTTATAATTTTTTTTTAGATTCTTTTATGATAGTAGTCGATATTTAATTTTTGAATTTTTATTTTTTATTCTAGTTTAATATCGTTAGTAGTTGATAGTAGTAAAATTTTTTTTGATAGTAGTTCAAAAATAAAAGTCTTAAAATTTTTTATTTTTTTTTATTTTATATAATATATTAAAATGATTATTCATACTACTTCAACTACTATTCCGACATCAAAAAATGCAAGTATATTATTTTGAAAATTTTGTTTTTTTTTAAAACAAATTTATGAAACTACTATTAAAAAAAAAATTACTACAATCAATAGTAGCTATTTTTAAAAGAGAAGTTATTAATTCCGATTTCCGATACATTATGATAAAATAAAAAAAAATAAAAAATGTTAAGACTTTTATTTTTGAACTACTATTATCCTGACATTTTGACTCACATTATCATCAACAATCCTGATCAAAATTACCAAAAGCTATTCAAATAAAAAACCAAAAAAATATCAACTGATGAAATAAAAAATTTTTGCAAATGTATTGAAAATAAATAAAAATAAACAAATTTTAAATTTTTTATTATTTATTTTATATTTATAAATTGTTCATTTTGATACTCTTGATATGCTTTGTATTTAATTTTCATCATATAAAATATAAAAAAACCCAAAAAAGTATAAATATTTTGATGGAAAAAAAATATAAAAGAATGATCATGAATTCAATGATTTTACGTATATATTTATTTAAAAAAAACAGGTTATATATTTATTGATAATAATGAAATGATGGGAAATGCGTGGGTCACACATACTTAAATGATAGTCTACCCACAAAGATTATTGTGAGCTCCAATGAGCTGGACAATCACCTAACCGGGCCACTATCACCATTCCCAGATTCCAATGGTGGCACATGTGTGCACTCACTTCTTGGTTATATAGAAAACAAGTTGCCATGGCCAAGAACATTTCTCTTTTCTCCTTTCCCCATGTTTCAATCATTTTATTTTTATTATTTATACATTGCAATTGTTCAATTTATTTAATTTAAAAATTCACATGAGTGGTACCACATCATCTCTCAAGACCTACATATTTTTTGAAAAATAATTTAACAAACTAGGTGATGATGCACCTACACTATATTAATTTATGTTAATTTATTTATTTATTTATTTATTTATTTATAAATACGATAAATAAACTTGTTGTATATATATTTTGTTAATTGCCATAAAATTAAATATTATCAAAAGATTTTATTGTGTATTTAAATTGAATTTTCATTGTTCTAGATTCTTTGAACTCTTCAATTTTCTTTAAGTGCGTTTATAATTTTTATGATTTGATAGAAAAGATTTGTATTTATTTTAATAGCAACTTGTTTATTGTTTTATTTATTATTATTTATTTTTTATCTTTTAAAAAAAACATTTTTTTCTCATGTTCTATATATTTGTCTGATGTTTGCTGAAATTCTTCAAGGATTATATTAAATATCCTTGAAATTAACTTGAAACTTTTTTTTTTTTTTTTTATAATTTATCAATATTTAAAAGCTTTAAATGTTAATCAACACTGGGTAATTTAAATACCAGGTTTAATCATTAATTTATCAACAAAATGTTGACATTATTTGATGAAAAATTTTTTAAAAAATTTCATGTAAAAAATGAAAAAAAAATATCTTGAAAATTTAAATTTTTTAAATAAAGTTAAAATAATACCCTTGAATTTCCAGTTTAATCGAAAAAATGCATGTTTTTTTTTAAATATAAAAATATAAAAATATAAATTGAGCGATAAAAGAATTAACATTAGAACAAGAACCGTACAGTCACAAAATTTATTGTTAATGATGACCACCAATCAGGCGTTTTTATATTCAAAAAAATAAAAAAAATAACCAGATATTATCAATAAAAAAGAAAATAATATTTTGTGCTTTAAAAAATATTTTTTTGATGATTAAATTTTACCTGTAAAGTGACCTTGAAAGGTTCTTGAAGTCTTTCACGCTCAAGAAGATATGCTATGGCACCAGGCATTGCATCAACACCTTTAGCCTCCCTCGCACCAAGATACCAAACATAATATGAACTTTTTTTGACATCTTTACTGCTCCGAAGCCTCAAGGCCATTGCTCAACTGTAATAAAAATATTAAAAAATATAAAAACAATTGTTTCAAACAAAATTCTACAACAAAAAAAAATAAAACAAATAATTATTGTAAATAAAATTATAAAAAAAGACAAAAATTATAATGTAATTATTATTTTTACAATTGGAATTTAACCATACATATATCGAACAAAACAACAAAAAAAAAAAAAACTTTTTAACAGTTTAATTTTGATGTACTTGTTCATGAGCAAGTACTTGTTGAATTTTCTCTCAAAATCATATTAATTTTCATTTTTTTAAATTTACTATCACATCTATTTATACACTCCAATGATAGAAAAATTAGAAAAAAAAAAAAAAAAGTACATGAATAATCCACGTTCTATGTCTCGACCTCACTTGAAACACCATCAGCCAATCGTACAGAGTATGTAGCTTCGAGTTGTTCGTGCACCCGGCCACTTCCTCAATTACTTTCACGCTTAAACCCGTTTCCACGTTATCCATCTTGTCCCGTGAATTGCTACGATCCATTCTCACACAAATAAATAAAATAAACATAAAGATATAGTCGCAATTTTTAATTTTCAACTTGATATTTGTTAACATTTATCATATATCTATTTTGTATTTAATCAAATGATAAGAAAATCAATTGGGTATATCAATCATTTCAGCTGGTTTGTTAACGAAATAATTTTTAATTTAATATATTTACAAATTGCATTAATTATTGACAACAAATAATCAAATGTTTGTTGACACTTGACAATATATAATTTAATTATTTTTTCAAGTTCAAATTTATGTCATTGTTGGGCAATGGAATTTTGTTATGAAAAATCTGATGATATTGAAGTTAAAAAATATTTCAACAGTTTTATTTTTTTTTTCGACTACTTGGCCTTTCAATCTAGACCGGAAATTACCGAATGAGGTTTCAGAAAAAAAATTAAAGAAAAAAATATATAGTGCTTAGACTGGTTTGAGATATTATTTTTTTTTATCGGCCTTGAATAAACTATAGTTGTTTTAAATAATAATTAAGTCTATTCAACTTTTGGGATATTAAATTTTGCTATAAAAAAAAACAACAACAACAAGATAATAATAATTCATGTAGCTATTTTAAATTTTGATTCTGACTACGTTTCGAAATTCGAAAAATATCAGCGCAAAATTACGAGACAAGATGTAGAAGAAATGAGAGAAGAAAAGGTGAAGAAGAACAAGATGAAAAAAAATAGATAAAAAAAAAAAACAGAACGCACACGCAACTACTCTTCTTGAAGAATGCGCATCTTTTGCTCGTCTTCAGAAAATAATACGGTACTGCATTACGATGCGCAAGTAACAAAGATAAAATACAAAACCCGAGCAAGCATCAACAGAGACGAAATGAAATGAAAAAATTGGAGCAAAAAAAAAATAAAAACAAGAACAAAAAAAAATAATAATAATCAACCAACAATTTCAGCTATCAAGAATTGTAATAATAAAAATACTGATTAACATAAAAAAATAAATTATAATTAAAAGAAAAATAAAAACAAATTTAAAAAAAACAAAAGAATAATCCACCTTGTGTATTGCTTTAATCACTGTCACAATGAATTCCAGGTATAACTTGTTATCAACAATACATCACCACTGTCATTTTTATCAAAAATTAAATTAAAAAAATTAAAAAAACCATAGTTCACAATTTACCAAACAATTTGTACAATTTAAAAATGCAATTTATAAACAAAATATTGTAAAAAACATTAGATAATAATAAAATTTTATAAAAATTTAAAGACACTGAAGTAGAGTGTACGACGCGAGACACTCGAATGGACCGATGAACGATTCCCCGGTTGGATTACATGCCGTGTCGAAGCCTCGAAGGTAGAACGTGAAATTGTTGGCAAGTAGTAGAGGGAATGGGATTTCTGCTGCTGTTGTTGTATGGTATATCAAATCGGTTAGGTGAATTGCAGGCCAGGTGAATTGGTAGAGGGGATTAAAGAGTAAGAAAAAAATTAAAATAAATAAAAAAACAAGGGGACTGAGTTATCTTGCGGGAGAAAGGGAATTGAAGAAGGACGATATATTCAATGAAAAGAAACGCAATACATACAAGAGGGTAAGGCCCCGCACCTCATCACGCCACACCTTGCTCTTTACTTTGCTTGCGCGATACCCTTTTAAAATTCAATGCATACACATGCAGATAATTTTTATCAATACAAATAAATATTTTTTTTAAATAACAATATATATATAGACACTTGTTTTATTGTTGTTGTTGTTGTTAATAAAAATAACTTGAAATACTAGAAGTTTTCTTCGACATGAACAACGTAAATATATTACGATTACTAAATTGTCATATATTAATAATAAAATATCACACAATTATGTTGTTTTGGTTTGTTTTATATTGCATAAACCCACGCTTGTATTGTTTTTTTTTTTTTTTNTTTGTTTTTTCTAACTTTGTTTTAACTTGTTTGGATTTTTTTTTTTTTTGTATGAAATAATTGAAAGCAGTGTCTGAGTCTACCACGGTAATTCTAGTCTAATAATGTCGGAAAAAATATAAAAATTTGTAAGATATTTTTTATCTTTTTTCTATCGACTCACCTGGCCCAACATTTTCATCACAGTGTGAGGCCCATTTGAGACAACGATTAGATGGTATCAAAGCGCCACCTTGTGGTTTTTATTTGTGGCCAGGTGTACTTGCAAACTTACTGGTAAAAATACACACTTCGTCAATTGGTATTTTTTTTTTTTTTGCAATAATCGTGATTACTGAAAGCCAAAGTCACTTGAAATTAATATAAAATCACCTGTAATCATTGAAATCACAATTTTTTATTATTTCATATTAATTTTTTTGTTAATTAATAAAAAACATATTTAACAAATTTTTTTTTTCTTTAAATCTACATGAAATTTATGATTTAATCATTATGAAATCGCTTGAAATCATCAAATTAATTTCAAGGCCCCGAAAAAAATATTGAAAAAAATTTTTTTTTTAGATAATAATTATGCTACATAATATTTGCAATGAAATAAAATAAATTTTTTTTTTTTAAAATCATGAATGACCTTTTTTTATTATAATCTTCCTATTGTTAGATTTAATATATTTATAATATTTTTTTTTCAATGTAGTATAATAAATGCCAACAACATTCTACACAATGAAGTCAGAATCTTCAAACAATAAAAATATATAATAATGACATTTTATTAAAATTACTATGTGTAATAATTCATAGTTACCAATGAATTTGATTTAAACAGAGTGACATTAATCTTGTCACTGTTTTATTATTTATTTTTTACAAATACCACTACTGTGAGTCAATTCATACAAATGCCTTACGGCTGATTAATATGCGCTACACAATAAATAAAATTGCGCCAATATAACGGAGCTATATATATAAATTTATATATTTTAATTAAATGTATTTATAAAATTTGCAATTGACTGATCATGATGAAATTATCATAATTTTCAATGACAAAAAAAAAATAAAATAAAAAATATCAAATTAAGCATCAAATTTCAATGCCAAAATTATTGTTTATATTTTTAATATTTTTCTGTTGCTTAGGTGCGTTGAACTCGTTAATGCAGACATTGATTATTTCACTGTCATTTGTGCAGGAGAAAATGCAGGTGTTTCCTGGTGGAAATGAATAAAAATAAATAATAGGTAAATTTAAAGAAAAAAAAAAAAAAATATGTTCAAACGGAAAAGGAGTTAGATAATTATATCAACATCGACATGACAAGTATGAAGTATTAAAAAATATAATAAACCGCTATTAAACGGCCTGTGAAATTATACTCAATGTGCGTGATATAAATTAATATACACCTGAGCATTGATGGCTTTTTAGAATGAGGTCATTTTTATATACTATCACTGAGATTTTGATAAAATATATAATCTTGAATAAATAAATTTTTTTAATCATTGATTATTTTAAATTTCGTTGTTGGAAATACAATCGATTAGAATATACAATGTCAAAAAAAAAAAAAAAAAAAATTGTAATCGGATTTTATGTTGTATAATTCTTTAATCTATTTATTTGATTTTTTTTTTTTTTTAATGATGGTATCATGGGATTTTTTTGAATTCAAAAGTCGGTCAGTTTATTGAAGGATTTAATAAATTTATTGATGATCTAAATTGTTGATGTATTTATTTATTTTTTATTGCAATGTCAGGTGTTATCAGGAGGTGTAGATTATAGTTGATTTGAGATTTTTATTGATGAACATTATTCATTGATGTTTACACATACTTAATGAGATAATTTTTTTAAATTAAAAAGAAAATTATATTCTTGTTTTTGTTTATTAATTAATAAAAAAATAATTTGGAATTGTTATTTAATTATTAAAATGTCAAGTTGACATTTCAACTTCCCAAAACAAAAAAAAAATTACAATAAAAAGTTTATTTATAATTTTTATTTTTCGATTACAAGGTTATCGACTTTATTCGTAAAATTTAATTAATATAATGAATTAATTTGTTAGTTAATTAATTTTACGTTTTTATTTAATTAACATTGCAATTTTTTCAATAAAAATTTCCGATAAATTATCAATAAAAATACTTGTAATTAAATTTAAAATGAAAATTTATTGTCATTTTATTGTGAAAAACTTTCTAGTTATTTTTTAGATATTCAAAAAATATATTTAACATGACTCAGTTACATACTGATGTCAATGCTTTTAAATATTATTTTCACGTTTACGATAAAATTATTTTCACTACTGCATTATTCACAAAAATGAAAATATAATTTTCATAATTTATTTTAAAATATCCATGATTATTTTTAAACATTTATTATTGTCATATCCTGTATATTTTTTTTATTTTAATTATTTATATTTCCAATAGTTGTTATTATATTATATAAATAAAAAATAAATTGATCGATCAGTTTCGATTTCAGCATGTGCGGTATTATTACAAATAAATATAAATAAATATATATTTTTTTTTTTAATATATAATCCATTGAAAGCATATACTCACACATGGTATTATTGGAAAGCCTGTTTAAAACACTTTCAAAGTAACACGAGATTCTGCACAAATACCTTCATTTCAAATTTAATATTAATTGAACAATAATAACATTTTTTTCTCTGCAACAAATATTTTATTTTATTTAAACAATTTCAAGGTAATTTTCATCATCAACTATTTGAATAATCAGCCTTGATTTTCGAGTGATTGGTTGATGATTATTGTGATAGACAATTCGAAATAAATTTCCTAGTATGAAATGCATTTTTAAAATTATTTTTAAATTTAGCAAAATTAAAATTAACTACTTTTTTTAAAGGATATATTCTTATGAATTAATAACCGACAAAAGAATAGGTAAATTTTTTTTTTTTTGCGTTGTTTATTAATAATTAAATAATTTTTGTTCATGTTTTTTTTTATTTTTGAAGGGAAATAATTCGAAATACGATTTTTTATTGCAAATTACTTTGATGGTTATTAATTAATTTTAATATTAATTTAAAATATATTAAAATATTTTAAAGTACATGAATTTTATCATTTTTGTTTTTAATAAAAATTTATCAATTTTAAACATCAAATTTTACTCAAGGTCTACCTATAAATTTGATAAATTAATCTCACAATTTACAAATCATTGTGTAAAAAATAAAAAGTCTATTAATTAATTAAAATTATTGCTGTATATAAGAGATTTATATCTAACACATGAAATATTGTTTTAAAAGCTAAATAAATCATCTAAATATAGAAACATTTTATCAGCTTGTCAATCAATTGATAACCATATTAATCAATTTTAAAAAACAAACGACTATATCATCAGATACAACATTGGCTTATCATTTGTTGCTTCTGTATCAAATGATAACTGATAACTTTATTCTTCTTCTTGTCTTTTAATCTTCAAAAGTAAGAAAAATTTCTCTTTTTATATTATTTTCAGTTAAATTTGTCATGCAATTACGATATGCGCATTAAATTCCAACAAGTATATATTCCTCGTTGAAAAAAATATAAATACACTTGCTTATTTTCATGAGTTTCAGAGCGTTCATACGTGCAAAGAAAAAAAAAAAAAACACGAGTACTTGAAAGCGATCGCCGTTATAATTGCTTTTACTTTATAAAAAAAAAAAAAAAATAATCAACGAAGCAAAGACACACCCACCTGATAAATTATTATAAACAATTTTTTATTTCTCCTAATAAACAAAATAAAAAATAATAATATTAATGAGGATAAATAAATAATAAATATCAAAAAAAAAGAAGAAATTCTTTTAACCTAAATTTATTAGATTTTTTTAATTGACATTTTGAAAAGTATAAAAAATAATGATGGCTCTATTAAATATGTAAAAAATTTTAATGATTATATTTTTTTTTTGTAGTTATGCTACATACCAAATATGTAATTGTCATTGTATAATTTAAAGTGTGTATGATTTGTTACACCGATGAGACAAATTGGTGAAATTCAAGGAAATAATAATTACAAAATGGAACATGACCCGATCTTAACTTTTGCATTATTTATGAATTTTTATACAGTATTTATTTCCACGTGTCTCATGAGGATAAATACAAGTTACTCATCCGGTATTTATTTATACTATATCCATGAAGACGAGTGAATTATATTTTTTTTTATTTTTTTTATTTCAGTTATAATACTATATATATTTATAATTGTTGATGATGTGTAATTGTACGGTTATACTCATGTCACTAAAAAAGGAGGTAGAAAGTTTATATTCATGATGTAATGGATCTTAGATTTATATATATAGTTGAATTGCGATTCGCGACGACAGACAAGGATTGTGTGGATTGTAACACTCTCCATCTATGAATTGTTTATTTTTTTTTTTTATTTTAATTTTTATAATATAATGCTTGTATGAATAGTATATGAAATTTTTTTACTTTGCATTGATATATTTATAAAATATGTAATAAAAATAATTAAATAATAAATTGTTAAATTGTTTTTAGTAATGTTTTTAATTTTTGCAATTACATTTTTTTTTTTTTTTGTTGGTTTTTTACACTTTTTATCATTTTTTTTTTTCATTATTTAATGTGGATTGTTATTATTAATAAAATTAAAATATTAATTTTTTTATAAAATAAATTATTAGATAAATAGAATTTAAATTTTTTTAGATATTTAATAATATTTTTATGATTTTTATTGGTTTTTTTGTTTAATTTAATTTTTATTATTTTGTATCAACAAGACTGATAATTTAGATAAACAATAAATCACTCGGATATTATTAATAACAAAAAAAAATTTTTTAATTAAGTATGTATAAAATAAATTTGTTTCTTTTTTCAAATTAAATTTCAAAATAGTAAATACATTTCAATTCTGCTGGTAATTAATTTTTTTTCTTCTTATATTCTTTTGGTGTCTTATTTTCTATTGACTTTGTGGCAGTTGATAATCGCCTAAACAATTTTTGTTGTTAAAAAAAATTAAAACAATTATAACAATTTATTTATTTATTTTTTTCTATATACCTTGGCATAGAACCAAAGCCAAAATCATCAAAAGCTCCTCGATCAATTTCATCAAATTCAGCAACAGGAGTTCTTATTTTTCTGATAAAAATAATTTTTATAAATGCACAATTAGTTAATATAATCAATAACAATACATATATGTAATTTATTAAAATAAAACAATTAAAATTTATAATTAGTATTTTTATTTACCGATGGAGACTAGATGACGTTGTGATTATTTCAACAGTGGAATTAGCCAGTATTTTATCCAATTGACTAGCTTGATTTTTTTTTTTTCAATTAAACAAAAAAATTATTATTACAATGAGCTTTAAAATTTATTTCATGCAAGTCAATTTATAAATTAAATAATTGATAATTAATTAATATTATTATTGATGATGAAAAATATTAAATCAATTGTTAAAAATTTACTAATTTACCTTTTTTATCAGCTTCAATTGTAACTCCAACAATAACCTGATGAATGAAAAAAATTATTAACAATTTCAACGTAATTTTCATGGTAAACTTTTTGTAATTATTTTCTAAATTTCAACAAGATCAGAGAATTTAATTTAGACTTATATAACAAATTTTTTTTTTCAATTATATTATTTTAAAAATTAATAAAAATTGATGAAATAATTTTTTTGTGACATCAAAATGAATAAAGAGAAGAAATAATTTCGATAAAACGTCTGAATAATTTTTTTTTTTACGTTTGACAAATGACAGATGACAGCTGCATAATCAGACAAAATTCAAATAAAACTACTCATTAATATTCTTCATTTACCTTTGAATAAATATTTTTATAAAAAGATAAGCATTATAAAAAATGCAATGAAGCATTTATTTTTATAAATTAAAATAAAAAATTTTAGAGGATGAATAATTATTGTGTTAAAATTGATTATATTAATGATAAATTTTCATTGAAAAAAAAAAAAAAAAATGATAAAATGAATTAATAAAAAATTAAATATTTAAATAAAATATATTTTTCAATGAAAAAAGTAAATTATTATTATGTATTCTATAATGAAAAATGTATTAGATATAAATTAATCAAGATGATTGTTTTTTTTTTTTCAATACCTAAATTTTCAGAAGACATTTTCATAGGAAAAAATTAATTCATTAAATTTCAAAACCAATACACAAATGGTTACTTGATTTTTATTTATTTAAATTATATTTTAATAACAATATTTGAAACATATTGAACTTGAAAAGTGTATATTTTAAATTTTTTCACATTGATAATAAGATTATTCAGGCAACTTCACAAATAAGATCTTAAGGTAATTCTGATTTAGTATTTCTAAACATAAATTCGATCAAGTTCGGCATCACGCTTAATATTTCAATATTTTTATTATGTTCTGTAGTATCTTCTGGTCTCCTGTATTATAAAAAAATGATAAAAAAAATGATAACAACGAAATTATATATGCATTTAATTATTCATATATATATTTTTTTTTTAATACTTTAAATTCGTATTTCCGAAAGAATCGAATCCTTCATGATCAATTTCATCGAACTCAGGTGATCTTGAGTCCCTGAAAAAATATAAATTTTTTTTTTTTTTATATTTATACACATATCAATTAATTGATAAATAAAATAAACATTTAATATATTTGGTTTTTTTTTATTTACCGTATCATTTCAGGTAACGTTGTAATTTCCACAGATAAATTTTTAAATTTTCTTTCAGATGTTAGATTTTGATTATCTAAAAAAATATTTAAAAAAAATTTATTTTTATATTTTAAATATAATTTTAGTTTTATTTGTTTAGTTATTTATTTATAAAAATAAAAATTGTATAAATGGAATGATAATTTAATGAATACTTTAAATTCAAAATTATTTAAACATAAAAATTTAAATTTAAATAATTAACTATACCCTTGTTATCAGTTACAATCAGATGATCATCTTTAATGTACCCAAAAAAAATATATAAAAAAATATTTTCCACAATTTAAAACTGATTCCCATTGTGAATTCTTTAATTATTATTATTTTTTTTTTTATAATTTATGAAATAAAATTATATTTATGAATGTAAAACAATAAAACAATAGATAAACTGTAGACAAATATTTTCTTAAAATACTTTGAAGAAAATAAAATAGTACTATCACCAATAAGATCACTGATAATTTACCTTGGTTGACGACAAAAAAGTAGCCAATATGTTGAGTATTTTGAAAACTTTGATGAGGAAAATACGTGTTAAAATATTATTGGTTTAAATTTGTTCTATGTATATGATAAATTATTATTATTTTTGTTGTAAATAGACTAATCCACTGTGGTCAAACATATCTACATCATACAACACGATAATAACTAATAAAATTTGAAAAACAATAAAATTTATTTTTTTTTTAAAAATAAAACTTCATGGAAACTTGTGTTTAACTGATAAGAAAATACAAAAATACAATCAAATAATATATTTTAGACGACTTACAATATAATATTAAAATATTTTTTTTTTTTTAAATTAAATATAAAATTTAATACGCAATTGGAAACTTTGTCGTTTAAGTAAAATTTATTATAATATATTTTTAATACAATCGAATGCTGCATGATCAATTGTATATCAAATTAATCTAAAAAAATATAAATCATAAAATTTATGTTTTTTAACAGGTATATTTGAGTAAAATAAAATTAATTAAACATTTTCAGGGAAAATTAAAATATTCAAATATTTATTCTTATTTTTTTTTTTAAATTGATGAAAAAAAAAATTGCAAATTTAATTTATTGCAATATTTTTATTGTACAATGTTTGTAATTTTAATAAAATTGTAAATAATTTTTTAATTTTGGAATGTAAATGGATCAAACTTAAAATTATCCAAAACTTCAACCACACTGTCAACCAATTTTTTCAAACAGTCTTCTGGACAGTTCTTAGAATTTTTTTCTTCATCTTTTATAGGATTTTGTGAATTATTTTCATGTTGAGATAGAGTGTCCGCATTTCCAAAAGAATCAAATCCTCCACGATCAATTGTATCAAATTCAGGAGATCTTAGTTTTCTAAAAAAAAAAAATTGGTATTGTTTTTTTTATTTATTAATACACATATCAATGAATTTTATTTATTTTTAAATTTAATATTTATGTTTTTTTATTTACCTTTTATTTTCAGGTGACTTTGTAGTTTCTTTTTTAAAATCACCAGCTACTTTTCGAGGTGATTGCTCCAAATCCAAGTATCCATTGGCTAAATTGTCTTCATTTAAATGACCAGCTTCAGTCATTGTATTGTCTGAAATTGCTGGAGCAGCTTTAATAGCAGTATTTAAAATAAAAATACAAAAAAATATTTGCAATAATTTAAAATTGATTGCCATTGTTTTTTTTGTTTTTATAATTTATTAACTGAATATTGTATTTATGGATGAAAAACACCACTAAAATATTAACAGTAGATAAAATGTAGACAACTATTTTTTTAAAGACAATATAATGTTATACCAGCGTGGAAGTCAGTGTGATAATGAACCTTGATAACCAACCTGCTGAGTATTTTTTATAAGGAAAAATATGTTCAAATATTATTATTTTATTTTTTTTTAAATAAATTATTTTTATATTTGTTGTAGATTAATCGGTTGAGGCCGAACAATAGCTTACCACATGTCTATTTTGAGAATTTACGACTTACAATACAATAAAGATTAATGGCTAATAACATTTTCCAAAAAGATAGCTCGTGTTTACCTGATATGACGTAAATAAACTTTAGACAACTATTTTTTAAAAATATTGTGAAGAAAATAAAATAATTCTATAAAAATAACCAATATATTTCGAGCATGTTTAAAAAATTAAACATATATAATTTAATAAGTTTTTACAAAATTTGTCGTTTAAATAATAATAAAAATAAATAAATGAATAAAATTTTTTTTAATATGTATATATATTTCAAATTTTTTATTACATCGATCGAAAGATTTTATGGTAATTCTGATCTAGTATTTTTAAAAAGAAATTCAAGAAATTTTGGAAGGACTATATTTGTAGATTTTTTTTTTTGATATACTGAAGGTTCCTGTGATTTCCTGAAACATAGAAAATAATGAAAAAAATTTCAACAATAAAATTATATATGCATTTAATTGTTTATAATATATATATATTTTTTTTTCATACTTAGGATAATGATTATATCCAAAATCCTCGAATCCTGCATGATCAATTGTGTCGAATTCAGGAGATCTTATTTTTCTAAAAAAAAAATATTGTTTTTTTTATTTATTAATACACATATCAATGACTTTTATTTATTTTTAAATTCAATAATTATATTTTTTTATTGACCTTTTATTTATTCTTTCAAGTGACTCTGTAATTTCGTTTTTAAAATCACCAGGTACTTCTTGAAGTGGTTGATTCACATCCAAGTTTTCATTCATTAAAATGTCTTCATTTAAATGATCAACTTTGCCCATTGTATTGTCGGTAATTGTTGGAGCAGCTTCACTAGCAGTATTCAAAATAAAAAAAACAAAAAAATATTTGCAATAGTTTAAAATTGATCGCCATTGTCTTATTTGTTTTTATAATTTCTTGACTGAATTGTATTTATGAATAGAAAACACCACTGAAATATGAACAGTAGATAAAATGTAGACAAGTATTTTTTTAAAGACAATATAATGTTATACCAGCGTGAACCTTGGTAACCAACCTGCTGAGGATTTTGGAAACTTTGATAGGGAAAAATATGTTAAAATATTATTTTTTTATTTTTTGTAGACTAATCAGTTGAGGTCAAACAATATCTTTTCATATGCCTATTTTGAGAATCTACGACTTACAATACGATAATGATTGATGACTAATAACATTTTCCAAAAATATATGTTTTAAAATTAATTTAAAAGATAGCTTGTGTTTAGTTGATATGACGTCAATTCAATACGAGAATAAATAATCTAAAATAAAATGATATAATTCAAGTGACATATGCTATAATATTATAATATTTATTTAATATTTAATATACTTTGTTGTTTAAATAATCATAAAAATAAACAAACTGATTAATAAGTTTTATTTTTATTTTTTTATAAGACTGTGATCCGTATTTTTTAATTTTAGAACGTTTCTATTTTTGATCACTGCTTTTAAATTAACTAAAATAAATATTTCAAAGTTAAATTTAATAAAATATAATATGACCAAAGTACTTACTTGAAATTTTAAAAGCCATTGTTTCAAATAAATGAACAATCAAAATTTAAATTGAAAAATGAAAAAAACATAATTTTCTTTGAAACACTTGTTGGACAATTTAAAATTGCATAATTAATTTTTATTAAATACAACAATTGGTGACCTTGAAATATTTCCAAAGCAATAATAAAAATCTAAAATTAATTTTATAAATATCTGACATTGTATAACATAAAAATAATTATTTACTAAATTAGCCTGCTTATAAAATTAGTTCAAATGAAAAATCAAAGCGAACATTAAATTCCAAAAGATAAGATAATAATTATTCTATTTTATTAAAATTTTTTTTTAAATAAAATAACGTCAATGTCGAATTATATTATTAAATTTTCATTACAAAATTGAATAAAATTAAAAATATAATTAATATCTATTTATCCAATAAATTTATCTCATATTTATACGGAAAATTTTATTTAATTGTTATTGTGATATTGGATAAAAATAATATACAATTACGATTCAAAAAAAAATCCATAAAGACATGTACAAAAATTTCATAACATATACAGTAACATGAGGGTCAGTGGAGATCATTTTTTAATCAAAAAAAATAAATAAACTTGGGTCATCATATGCTGATACGACAGCACGTGAGTATAAAATCATTAAACACATTGAGATAATTTAGTTTGAAACACACTCTGGTCATTGAAACTTTGAATATAAATTTGTTAAAAAAAAAAAAAAATATGCAGTCTATATTAAAAATATCTCGATATTTAAATTTTTTAAAAATACAAAGATTTAAAAAACACAGTGTTAGAAAATTATCAAGTAATGGAAATTTTCAAAAATTATTTCCAGATAAAAATGAATTTCAATCACGACATATTGGACCAAGAGATTTTGAACAATTGGAAATGTTAAAAACAATTGGTTTTAATGTAAATTTAATTTCAATTTTAGAAACAAAATTTTTACTTTAATTATTTAATAATTTTCATTTTGCTTTTAGTCACTTGAAGAATTGACAAAAACTGCTGTACCTAGTAATATTAGACGTGATGAAGATTTAAATATCGAAAAACCAATGAGTAAGTCAATTAAATTAAAAATTAATTTACAATAATTAAAACAATGAAATATAAAATTTATTTGAATTTTTTAAATCATTACTTAATAATATTTTAATTTATTTATCAAGTAGATAATCTATTTATTTATTTAAACAAAAAATTCATTTAATTATTTATTACGATCTGTAAAACCACACTGAAAATCTCCAAAATAAATTTAAAATTTTACTCTATTTTTTTCTCCACCATCATTAAATAACACTAAATAATTTAATAATTATAATTTTTTAATTATTCATATAAATAATAATAATAAAAAAAATACAACAAAGACAAAATTATTATTTGACAATTAAAAATAAAATAAAATAAATGATTGAGTAATTTTATTTCAAAATAAAATAGTATCATTCGTTGATAAAATAATCCATTTAAATGATAATAATTCCTTGGTGTCCAAGACCTAATTAATCTAAGTTCAATAAAAAGATCATGTTCGTATGTGTCTTGAACTATAAACTCACGTGACACATAAATGTTTATATAATTTTGTAAATAATTTGTTTATCAATGCAAAATATTTATTATTGTTTTATATTTTCAGCCGAGTATGATTTGATGAAAAGAATAACAGAAATATCACAAAAAAATAAAGTATGGAGATCATACATTGGAATGGGTTATTATAATTGTTGTGTTCCTCACACAATAATGAGAAATATATTTGAAAATCCAGGATGGTAAATTTATAAAATTAACTTAAATAATAAATTAATATAATGAAACCTTAAATTATATTTAGGACAACTCAGTATACACCATATCAGCCAGAAATAGCACAAGGAAGATTAGAAAGTTTAATAAATTATCAAACAATGATTTGTGATATGACAGGAATGGAAGTTGCAAATGCATCACTTCTTGATGAGGGAACATCTGCTGCAGAAGCACTTGCACTTGCATATCGTCACAATAAAAGAAAAAAACTTTTTGTATCAGATAAAGTACATCCACAAACAATAAGTGTTATATCAACAAGAATAAATTCACTTGGTCTTGATCTTGAAATTGGTGATGTATTTAATGTTGATACTAGTCAAAAAAATATTGCTGGTATATTGTTACAATATCCAGATACAACTGGTGCAATATATGATTATGAAAAAATTGTTAAACAAGCACATGATGATGGTGTAAGTAATAATAAACAAAATGTAATTATCAGCATGTATTATTAAATAATAATAATTATTATATTGTTTAAATTTAGACACTTGTTTGTGCAGCAACAGATTTATTGGCACTTGCAATAATACGTCCACCTGGTGAATTTGATGTTGATATTTGTGTAGGAACAAGTCAACGTTTTGGTGTACCACTTGGTTATGGTGGACCACATGCTGGATTTTTTGCATGTCGTCAAAAATTAGTTAGACTAATGCCAGGTAGAATGATTGGTGTAACAATTGACACTGATGGAAACAATGCATATCGTCTTGCATTACAAACACGTGAACAACACATTAGAAGAGACAAAGCAACTAGTAATATTTGTACAGCACAAGCTTTATTAGCAAATATGTCAGCAATGTATGCTGTCTATCATGGTCCTGATGGTATTAAAAATATATCACAAAGAATTAATTATTTAACAAAAATACTTGCCAAAGGTTTACAATCATCTGGACATGAAATTTATAATGAAGCATATTTTGATACAATAACAGTATCACCAAATATAAAACAATCAATTATTAAAAATAATGCTGAAAATAAAAATATCAACTTACGTTATAATCAAGATGGTTCTATTGGTATATCATTGGATGAAACAACTGTTATTAATGATGTCAATGATTTACTTGAAATATTTAATGTAAATAAAAGTGTTGAAAGTATTGTTAATGATATAAAAAATATTGATGATGATAATACAATAATATTTAAACGTAAAACATTATATTTACAACATTCTGTATTTAATATACATCATTCAGAAACAAGAATTGTTAGATATATGAAATCATTAGAAAATAAAGATGTATCATTGGTACATAGTATGATACCATTGGGTTCATGTACAATGAAATTAAATTCAACAACTGAAATGATGCCATGTAGTTTATCTGGTTTTACAAATATACATCCATTTGTACCAGTTGAACAAGCACAAGGTTATAAAATATTATTTAAAGAATTAAAAAATGATCTTTGTTCAATAACTGGCTATGATGATATTAGTTTTCAGCCAAATAGTGGTGCACAAGGTGAATATGCTGGTTTACGTGCAATACAATGTTATCATGAATCACGTGGTGATTATAAACGTAAAGTATGTTTAATACCAATATCAGCACATGGTACAAATCCAGCATCAGCACAAATGGCTGGTATGCAAGTTGAGCCAATATATGTTAAAAAAGATGGTTCAGTTGATACAGTACATTTAAAAAATATGATTGATGAATATAAAAATTCATTGTCATGTTTAATGATAACATATCCATCAACAAATGGTGTATTTGAAGAGACAATTGGTGATGTTTGTGATATGGTACATAAAGCTGGTGGACAAGTTTATTTAGATGGTGCTAATATGAATGCACAAGTTGGTCTTTGTAGACCTGGTGATTATGGTAGTGATGTATCACATTTAAATCTTCATAAAACATTTTGTATACCACATGGTGGTGGTGGACCTGGAATGGGACCAATTGGAGTGTAAAATTAACATTTATTTTATTGTAATATATTATTAATTTGTAATTTGTTTATAATTTTTTTTTGTTTTTATCATTTATCATTTAGAAAACGACATTTAATGCCATTTTTACCTGGACATCCAATTATTAATTCAGCAAATGATACAAATGAATTGACACCGGGTCTTGGTGCAGTATCAGCAGCTCCATATGGTTCATCAGCAATACTACCAATATCATGGGCGTATATTAAATTAATGGGAGCTAAAGGTTTACGTAAAGCAACACAAGTTGCTATTTTAAATGCAAATTATATGAGCAAAAGATTAGAAAATTATTACAAGACTCTTTATAAAGGTGACAGTGGTCTTGTTGCACATGAATTTATACTTGATATTAGAGATTTAAAAAAAACAGCAAATATTGAAGCTGTTGATATTGCCAAGAGACTTATGGACTATGGTTTTCATGCACCAACAATGAGTTGGCCAGTTACTGGTACACTTATGATTGAACCAACTGAATCTGAAGATAAATTAGAACTTGATAGATTTTGTGATGCTTTGATATGTAATTATTTTTATTTTTTATTTGTCATGTTTGTCGTTGTGGTTTTAAATAATTAGCATATTTTTTTTGTAGCTATTAGAAAAGAAATTCAAGATATTGAAAATGGAAAATTAGATATTGAAAATAATCCAATTAAAATGTCACCACATACACAAAAACAAGTTATAAATACACAATGGAATAGACCATATTCAAGAGAGCTAGCTGCATTTCCAGTGGTAATAAAAATTTTTATTAATTTTTATTTAAAATATATATTTTTTTCTGTTTTTTCTTTTTAGTCATTTTCTAAAGTTCCAAAAATATGGCCAAGTGTAGGAAGAATTGATGATATTTATGGTGATAAAAATTTATTTTGCACATGTCCACCAATTTTACCTCAACAATAAAATAATAATAGGTAAAAAAAAACATAAAAAAAAACTAAAATATATTTATATTCATCAAAATATCTTTCATATATCATATAAATTTATCTTTTTTATATTTATTTTTACATTTAAAAAAATATTATTCATTGTTAAATATTTTTGGACCAATTTGTTTTTTTCTTGAATAATTTTTTTTTAATAAAAATGAAAAATTGCATAAATGTAATTAATAATTAATAAACAAATAAAATTATAAACCAGGCATAATGTATGCAATATTATCAAGAATTCCTGATAATGTTTCAGACTGTGCCCCATTAGCCTCAGGAATTTGTTGTGTAAGGCACATTAGAGGACCAAGAGCACATAAAAATGAATCTAATAAAACTGATAAACTTCCAGATACAGCAATTTGTCCTTCGTGTTCTTTTAAACGTTCACCAATTATTGTTAAACTTTCACCAAGTAATTTTAAATGTGCTGCAACGTCCATTGGTTTTGTACCAGAAACTTTATAATTACTTCCACCACCAATTGATGGACTATCATCTTTAATTAAACTTTTATTTTGTGATATATTACCAACAATTGAAGTACCACCTAATTGAATTGTTTTTTTTGTTGTTAATTTTGTTAATTCTTTTGTGTTACCTTTAATTAAATAAAAATAATTAAAATCAATTTATCATCATCATCATCAAATTATTAATAATATTTACCATTTTTATTGAGAAATTTTTTACGTATTGGTGATGATTTTATTGGTGATTCTTTTGTTCCAGCTGATGATGATGATGCTAAACGTTTTGCTCGTCTTTGCCAATTATATTTTTGTATGTTTGGTACTGTTGACCAAAGTTCACCAAGTCTTTTTGATATTGCAGCAAAATCTATATGTATAAATAATAATTTACAAATTAAAAATATAAAAAAGCTAAAAATAAATAAATTATTTAATCAATTTTTACCCATTTCTGGATGTTGTTCAATTAATTCTTGTCTGACTTCTTTTGACCACAACATATAAGCAGTAAATCTTGTTTTTCCTTTGTCTTTTCTTTGTGCTTTCATTCGTCCAATAATTTTACCATCTTTAATGATAATTTTCTTTTTACTTTTTTCTAACATATAAAGACTATTTGCTTGTGATGATGGTAATTCTTGTGATGGTGGTTCAAGACGTTTAAAACCAGTCTCTTTATCATCAATTAATAATGGATCAATGTCATCAATATCACTACCAGATTCAATTGAAAAACGATCATCATCATCATCGTCATCATCATCAATGTCGTCATTAACATCACCTTCATTTATAATCATGTCATTAATATCAGTTGCATCATCAGAATCACTAGGATTATCAGAATGTACATCTGTTTCTGATTGACTTGATGCTGTATCAAGTTTGGTATTTTTTTGTAATAATACATGTTGTTTTGTTGTATCAGAATTTTTTCTATTACGTTGAATAATAATATTATTTTGTATTGGTGATATTGATGCACGATTTTGTTGTGCTTCAAAACGTTCAAGTACTTGTTGAGCATGTAAATGTTGAGCTGCTTTTTGTTGTTTTTTTAATTTATTATCAGCTAAATCATTTGGTGATTCAAAATCAACAAGTTTTGATGATTTTTTTCTTACTCTTCCACTTCTTGATACACCAGTTACTTCTAAAACTAAAAATTATAAAAAACAACATATTGCTAAAATATCAACATGAATTAAATTTAAAAAATTATATCTAAATAATAAATTATTTAAATATTTAATCATTTTAATTATCAAACAAAATAAAACAGAATTTAAATATACAATTGGCTTTTAACTTTAACAAAAGTAAACAATTAAAACAAATTAATAATAAATAAGTAAATAAATAAATAAATTTTGACTGGTAAAAGTGAGGTTAGGTGTTTGACAAATTGAGGCACGCCAAGTGTCAAGTAAAATTCCAAAATGGAAACAAAAAAAATAAACAATGAAGAAACATGAAATAAAGCAATAAATAAATACAAATCTACTAGATAAATAAATAGAAAATGATAATATTTGAATAAATTATTAATGTATAATAAAAAAATGAATGACAGGTAAAAATATTTTGCTCACCGTCTGTTTTTATACGTTTTGGAGACGCAAACAACTCCATCCCGCCACTCAGCTGGTCATGTTGCTTTTTACGTCTTGGTGTTTTTTCTATTTTTGTAGATTTATTATTATCAACTTGCATTGTTTATTATTAAATTTATTTACACTATTATTATTTAAATCAATCAACCCAATTTTTTTTATTATTTAATGACACTTAATTTATAAACGTAATAATATTAATGACGTGAATTATTTGTGATGATATATTTTTAAAAACACAGTAACACACACATGTCACATACTGATGTTGATGTGATGATGATAATATTCGAAATTATAATGCGCATGACTTTGAGATCTTGTTGATGGAATAGAATAAATTTTGGCGGTGACTTTTCATGTGTGTATATAAAATGGCTGCTAAAATAAAAATACGTGACTCTAGACAAATGATTTTTAGGTAAAACAACAAATAGACTAGGGCAACGTCAAAAAAAAAATAACAAAAACAACAAATAATTAATTTATAAAATAGTTTTTATTAATTGAAATACAAAAAATTAAAAATCATCTTCTTGTTGCCATCCATCTTCATCAGATAAAAATCTTCTTTTATGACTTGTATTCATGTATGGTCTAAGTGCCCATTCAGTATCAGCAGCTCCAGTTGAATCAAGTGTACCAAGTTTAATTTCATAAAGTTTAAGTTGAAATCTTGGTCCAACTTCAGTTAAATCAATATTTTTATTATCAAGTTTTTTATAATTGTGATGTCTAAATGATATATAATCATCATGATTTGCAAATGTTATTATACGTTTACTGTCTTCTTTTGGTACTGGAAATAAATATTTGAGTATACTCATTGTTCTTTCAGCAAGTTTTGTCTTGAAATTATGAAATATTAAATGTGGATATTGTTCAGACATTGTGCCAATATCTGGTATGTCATGTCTCATAACAACATCTTTAATTGTAAAATATGCTGTTGGTCCATATGGTAAATGACAAATAATCAATGTATCTGGTACACCACGATGTTCATGAATAATAATAAAATCAGTAACATCATTTGCTTGACATGCATGAATTAATTCTTTCATTTCATGATTACCACGATTCATTCTTTGTGAATTTGGAAATAACAATCTAAATTCTTTAGCAAACATTTTTAAACGTGAACTTGGATCTCTTGATGTTGTTATAACTATTTTTGGATTTTCAACACCAGCCCAACGATATTCATCATCTTCATGATCACCAGTTGTACCACCCATTTCTGTACCCTGGGCTACAGCCAACTCTGGACCAGCATCTTCCCATTCTGATTTTCTTTGTAGATGAAGAGCTGATTTACGTAAATCTGGATGAATTGGTGTATTATTATCCAAACTTTTTTTTATACTATCTTTTTTTTCTTGTATTGTTCGACGTTTATCCTCCAGAGATTTTCTGTATAAATATTCACGTCTTGCACGAACTTGTCTTCGAAGCATTTTTAATTATTTTAACAATAACACTTTTTTATTATTAATAATTATTTAATTATTTAACACGAGTCAAATAACAAGAACAACCAGCTTGTGACTTGTCAATCAACAATTAAATTTTTTAAGGTTATAAATTTTACCACATGTAAATTTGTGTTAATTTAATTTATCTATAGATAGGGACTAATTTAAGAGGATTTTTCTTCATTATCAACAAGCATTACTCTGTCGGTAAGTTATCTACTGCCAACATTATTGAAAGAGTTCTCAAATTGCTCGCAAAATGGCGACAGTATATTTTGTTTTTTTTTTTTTTAGCTTTGGTGGGAAAATATTGTTGTTAATTGTTATTATTGTTGCCACATTGCTGATTGTTATCAGAAAAAAATATTTGTACAGTAAACAATAATAAATTATGTCACATGACAAGTGTCATGTTGATGTAAAATTAAAAAATTATTTAACAAAATTGAGTAATTATAAATAAATAATTAAAAAACTAACCTCAACAACAAGTGTCCAGTAAATTTAATCAACAAAAAAAAAATAAAAAAATAAAATCAAAACAACATCAAGAAAATTTAAAATTACGGTATAAATTTTATATATTTTTTTTTTATATAAAAATAATTTAAAAATGTTTATTTACTTGTAAATTATTATCATAACAATAATAAATTTATATATATATATATTTTTTTTTGTAATAATAAAGAGAATAATAATGCGTACATGATTATCCTAGAGGCAAAATATAAAACCGTTATAATATTATATACAAGACTGTGTGATATGATATAGGTTATAAGCAACATCGATTCAATAATAAATTGTAGAATGCTTATATATATTATAAATATATATATATATATACGTTTGAGCATTATGTGCCATAGTAATCAAAGTAATAAGCAGTTTTTAAAGTACCTTGTAAGGTAGGTAGTAACAACTTTGCTGGTAATCGTTGTGCATTGCCATTTGCCAACAACAAGTTATTTGTATAAATTTTTGATGGACACGATTGAAAATTGTCAGGTTTTTTATACTAAAAACTAAACGTGTTATTTGAATATACATAAAAAAATAAATGACAATGACAATGACAGCAACAATGACACCCTAATCTTTAAAATAAAATAGATTATTTTTATTTTTAAAAAACAATATTTGAGATTTTTTTTTTAAAATATAATATACTCAATTTGTTTTTGTATTTTACTTGAATTTTTTTTTTTTTTTTGTTTGTTTGGTTTTTTAGCTGGCAGGGATTTACTGAATGGAATTTTATAACGAGACCGATCATCCCTTGATTGGGCAGACATAAAAACAAAATAATATGAAAGGTACTTGGATGGTTAAAGCCAACATCTAATTCGATAACTTGCGAAAATAATAACACTGTAAATTATCCTGATGAGTTTTATACACTGGAGTTGTTCAAGTCTTCGTTTGATCATATTGACTTTTTTTTTTTCTTATTGATCACTGGATTCACTGGGTGGTCTAATGATGATGATTTTTTTTAATTTTCTATGCTGAAAATAAAACGAGGTATGTTTTTAATTAAATAAAACAACTGATTGTTTTTTTTTTTTTTTTAAATAAAAAATTATTTTAATGTACTTGGATTTGTTATTAATAATATATAAATTATTTTTATTATTGGGTATTATTCAAGTGTCTATTTTTAAGTAAATTATAAGATTAAAAGTTTTTATTTTTTCGTAAAATTTTGAGCGGTAGTTTTGAATTTTATTTGAAAAAAAAAAGAACGACTTTTTCTAATTGAATATTTCTTAGCAAAAAAGCTAGACTACAGTATTTAAATTATGTTTTTTAAATGTATTTTAGTACTAGCCATTTAAATTTACTTTTACGGTTTTTTTTTGAGTAACGAAATTAAATTTTTAAAATCGAAATATTTCGATTCAAGACAAAAATATTTAAATAGAAAAACTAGGTCAATTTTAGGAAAGAAAAAAAATTAAATAATAATTTAATTGTTATAAACAATATTATAATAAATAAACAGTAGCAAATAATTATTTTCCAAGTAACTACTGGATGACACTTGTGAAAATATTTTGTTACAAAGCTGATGTTCTTGATGCTATTAAAATATAAATATGTATATAAATATTGTCGTGGCAAGGATATATATAATACCATGACAACTTTTAGCAATGATAATATTAAATCGAGTAAATTTATCAACACAAATACACTCATATTATGTATTTATATGTACACAAGTTGTATCATCTTGGCTTGTTGCGCGTCGACGTGAAATACGAAACAGTTTAATAAGCAAGCAGTAGTCTTGGATACTCGAACGATACAAGATACCATGAGTATCATCCATCACAAAGGACAGAGGCAATCATTATGAAATCCAGAAGCATCGCAAATGAAAGAGAAAAAAAAAAAATATATATATATATATAACTTAAATCGTGAAAGTTTTTTTATTTTTATTTTGCAAATGAAATAAAAAAAGCCAAAAGAAAAATTACAGAAAAAAAATAATATTATAAACATGAGTAGTCATCCGGTAGTATAATAAATTTTTATAATTTTATTAAATCGACTTGAAAAAATATGCAACTTTAAACTCTTTTATTAAACGAGACTGATTTTTTATTTTTTTTTTTTTTATTTTTATATTTGCCCTTTCCGTTTTCCATCTTTCCATGAAATTCGATATTTTAAATAAAAAATTTTTTTTTGGATCTTTAAACAATACTTGAAATTATTACTATGAAAATTTTAGAATTTATTATTTCACCGTGGTGCTATTGTCACCGTATACGAAGGAATGTATGGAAAATACGAGGGAAAATTTACACCGTAAGTTTTTTCGAAATTTGTATAAATTTCTCCGTATTTTTTGTAAATTTCTCCGTGTACATTGTCAATAGTGTCACGATTTGTTTAAAGTATTTTTTGAAAACTTTTTTATTAAGCCACAATTGCAATAATTAATTATTTTTATTATATAATTGTACTTTTTTAAAATTTAATTCACTTTATGATGTTGCTTTCAACAATATAATCCAATTTTTTTTTTTTCCAACGGCCGTATTCAGGTTGATGTTCAAGATTTACAAAAGTGTTTTCAATTATTATTAGTAATTAAAAATACGGTATTCCGCCTTTGTTAATAACTTCGTCTACTGTTGCAATAGCATTGTCGTTGACTTTTGCAAAAGTAGAATGAGAGAATGAAGTGATTTTATTTATGTCACTAGAACTTAAATAAATGTATAAATATTGCCAACGAAAAAAATTTATATTATTATTTTCAATTGAAAATATAATTTCTACTCTTTTATTTAATTTAAATTTTCACATTAAAATTTATATAACTCAAAAAAAAAAACAAAATATAAATTATATTTTCAATTGAAAATAATATAAATTTTTTTCGTTGTAAATATTTTTATTTATTTATCAAAAAATTGGGATAGAAAAAAAAAAAAAAAAGAAATAAATCAGTTGAAATATGTCTATTGTATACTAATCGAAATTTCTAGCAGTCCTCGCGTGTTAAAATACGTTAATTCGTGCACAAGTCTCGTGTATTCACCAGTATGCTCGTCAGTTTATACAAAATGCTTGCATGACCATGCAAATAAATTAAAAAATAAAAAATATAAATAATAATGTCATGTGTACACACACACAAACACAGTTTAAAATTTTTAGTTGCCCTCGTATTTTATATTTTATAAATGATTGATTGCAGTAGAAACTATATACCCGGTCAATGATATGATCTCGCGAAATGCCGCGAGTCTGCTCTACTTGTCATTTTGCGCATTGTTTATTATTGTCCGAGGGTTTATCACGATATACTCTGGATGACGAAATTTAAAAAAATTAAATAAATATAGATGTGTATTTGTATAAAATGTATATTCATGTGTTTGAAAAAAATAAAAACAACAATAAATAATGCGAATATGATACTGATATACACGCACAACTATTACATCTACACATTTTATTTTATTTTTTTTTAACTTTTCATCAAATCTTAAATATTCATGTAAATTTATTTAAAATTATTATTTATATAGAGAGATGGGGAATCGATAAATCAACAAGAAATAATTGCAATTTATTAATTTAAATTATTTGGTTTTTTAATTTTTAATACAACTGTATTAACATTTTTAATTAAACTATAAATTTATTTTTTTTTTAATTTATATTAACAAGTAGCCATTAAAAAAATACCTAATGAAAAAAAAAAAANAAATTGTTGCTATAATTCGGTCCTATTAAAAAAAGTATCAAAAAATTATTTTGAATTAATTTGCACAACGTTGACAAATTAAAAAAAAAAAATTAAAATTCATTTTCATAAAAAAAATAATAATTTTTCACATAAATAATAATAAAAGCAATGATATTAAAAAAAAAAAAATACCAAGTGATTAAATAATTAACAATTAACTATTTTGAATTTTTTAAATTTTTATAATTTATTTTTCATATCAACATGAAATTATTGTAAATAAATTTGATATTTTCTTTGAAAAAATTTGATAAATTGTTGCTATAATTCGATCCTATTAACAAACATTATCAAAAAATTATTTTGAATCAATTCGCACAACGTTGACAAGTAAAAAGAAAATAAAGAAAAAAATTTAAATTCATTTTCTTTGACTATAAATTAACTCAACTAATTTTCTATCAAAAAAAAAAATAATTTTTCACCATTAATAATAATAAAAGCAATGATATCAAAAAAAAAAATAATAATTTATAACAACAAAAATTGTTTGAATTCACACCTCTGTGAATCTCTCATCGATCTGAATACTTTGCAAGAAAAAAAAAAAAAAAAATTGGAGTACGTTGTTGGAAGCAACATCATAGTAATTACAGAAGCGGGACCTCGATATACACAGAGTTAACATCCCACAATATATATATATATAGTAAACCTTGAAGGCACGATCGACGATAAGTATAGTTGTTTCAAAATCGCGTCGATACCTCCATACTACTCGCGCTATCTCATTTTATTAGTACAGACTATAAAAAAAATAAAAATAAAAAAAATAACCATCATAAAACTTGATTCTCTTGTGAAGACTCAAAATTTACTCTTTATTTATTTTTTTATTTTCATTTATTATTATTATTATTATATATTTATTGTATGTATATCCACTTCTCGTATCATCGTGTTAATTTAACGTAAATTATTGTTTGTGTTTTGGTGAAAAGAAAATCATATATATATGTATATTAACATCATGGTGATGATGATGATGATGATCCAATGAAAAATATTAAGTTACGCTCAATTTTCTATACTCACTCACAGTTATCCAATTACACTTGATAATGATTCACCAATGTTCCTCATAGATGAGGTAAAATAACTGACGTTATTTCAACTCTAACATTATTACAAAGTTTTTTTTATTTTACCTGGTTACATTGGGATTAAATAAAATTTAATTTAACGTTGAAAAATATATATACAATGCATGTATAAATAATATTTCAATGGAAAAAAAAATACATAAAATAAAATAATACATTTTTTTGTTAGATCAGGTATCAGGTTTTAATATAATAATAATAATATTTTTTTTATTTATACAATTTGAGTTGGAAGGGTTTGTGATTATTTTTTAGGAAAATTTAATTTAGAAAATAAGTGAGTGTTTAGTTGTTTTTAGGAGCTTTTTTTTTGTTGATTATGACTGAGAAATTATATTGGTTTTTTTGTTGTGGATTTGTATATGGATTTTTAAATTGAGATGATAATTATTTTGATGGAAAATGTATGTGGGATTTAATAGCCAAAGTATTGATGTACCAGAAAAACATTGAAGCCACTTCCTACATTTTGTGCTACCCTGAGTAACAGACTGCCAGGAATCAATGACAATTCTATCGGTAACTAGGGTCTTTCATAATGGAATCAATAATGTTTTATTATTTTTATTTTTTAAAATAGTAAAAAATTTATTAAACTAATTATTTAACAAAATTTCTACATAGTAAAATATTATTTCTAGTTTTTCTATTTTAAAAAATTTCTAAATAGTAAAATTTTGTTTAGTTTTTTTTTTATTTTGAAAAATTTTTAGATAGTAAAATATCCTTGATGCTTTCATTTTAAAAATAAATAAATTTCATATTTTTTATTTACTATCAATTAACAATTTATCAAATTATTATTTTCATTTTATTATATTTTTATTAACCAATAAATATATAAAATTCTCAATTAAACTACTTTGATATACTTATATTGCCCCTAATAATATAAACTATTTTATATATTTATTTTAATTTACAATTTAATTAAATGAAAAACCATTAAATTAACGTAAAAATTGATAGAAATGAAAGTTAAAAAAAAAATATATATAAACATCATTTAGATATAATCAAAGTACATGAAACTTTTAAAATATAAAATATAAAAATCTTTCATTTACAATTTCCTAAACAGTGTTAAAAAAAAAAAAATAGTAAAAAAGAAATTTACTGGGTGTAATAATTACTATTAATATCTTTTATTATAAAATTACATTTAACACACCCTCAAATAGATATAATTATATTTTTCTTATAATAAAATTTATAAGTTTATTATTTTTATCATTCGTCTAAATATATTTTAATATAAAAAAAAAAAAATAACACACATGCTTGATGATGGAGAAATTTGTTCAAAATGTAAAGTACTATTTATATACTTTACAAACGTACTCATTTTTTTTTTTTTTGTTAATCA
>MKYW01000022.1:715948-730340 GCA_015776835.1 Aphidius ervi
TAAACGAAAAAAAAAAAATTCTTTTCTTCAATTTGTTGCTAGTCAATTAAAAAAAATTAATTAACATATGAAATTTAAAATTTTTTGAATGATAATGATTATATTTCGAATAATTAAATTATTTTTAAATAATTTATAATTCATACAATACATTCAGCTTGATTAATTTTGATAAATTAGAAAATTATTTTTGGAAATTTAATATTATTTATTTAATAATTTTAGTTTATTCAAGAGAGTAATATTGAAACAAAATAAAAGATTATTTTATATTTTATTTATGTTGAATTTCTGGATGAAATTGTATGTGCCTATGGTGTGATTGTAATATGAACTAGTAAACGTGTGGCCCTGAATGTTTTCCTGGAATATTTGTGAGCTCAGATTGGGTCATAAAAATATTGGTTAGTAACGAACATTTTGGTTGATATATTTAAGATATGAGTCTTTAGGGTCTTTAGTTTTGGTCTGGACATTGCATTGACATGATCGTTTATACGTAGCGTTGATAATTAAAACAAACATATATAATTTACATCTACATTGTTTGATTATTTAAAACCTATCTCAATAAAATTAAGATCTATTTAAATTGATATTAAACTAAAGCTGAATTAATTAATAAATAATAAATTAAAATATAATATTTAAATCTGAATATTCTAACAAAGTGAACGAAAAAAAAAATTTCTGTTATTCAATTTGTTGCTAATCAATTTAAAAAAAAATTAATTAATATATTTAAAATTTTTCCAATGATAATAATTATATCTCGAATAATTAAATTATTTTTAAATAATTTATAATTCCTACAATACATTTAGCTTGATTAATTTTTATAAATTCGAAATTTATATTGAAAAGTGAACGAAAAAAAAAAATTTCTTTTATTTAATTTGTTGCTAATCAATTAAAAAAAAAATTAATTAATATATTTAAATATTTTCCAATGATAATAATTAATTAAATTATTTAAAATAATTTACAATTATTATTACAATTTACTTGATTAATTTTTATAAATTAGAAATTTATTTTTAAAAAAAAAAAAAAAATTGATTTTATGTGAAACAGTAAATTCATATCTTTGTTTCAAACTGATTTATCGTTATTACTTATTGGCCTGCAGTGGCGTGCCAAAAAAAAAAGATGAAAAAAAAATAAAAAATAAATATAAATAAATAAAAAGTAGTTTTAAAAAAAAATTTTTTTAAAAATAAAATAAAGAAGAGACTGCCACGGGCCGGGTTTCGGATTTACGAGTTTGATTACCGTCGATGTATTTTGTATAGGTAAGTCGTGATCTTCCACGCCTCCTCCTGCTTTTGATTCCCTCTTTCCCTCTTAAACATTTGCCTCTTTGCCACCTTTTATTCTTATTTTTATTAGCAATCCATACCCTTTCCTCTTTTACATTTTTTTACATCTTTTTTTCTCTCAAACTCTCTTTATCGTCTCTCCTCACTTTTACTGTGTATAAAGTTATCGCACTTGTGCTCGATAAGTGTCCATTGTCTGCCATGTACACAACATTTTTAAAAAGAAAATTCATGCCCGATTATATACCCCCATGTTTTTTAAAAAAAATTTTTATTCTTATTATTTTTTTTCCATACATTTCGCTGTTTAAAATTATTTATTTATTTTGATTTTAAAAAAATTGTTTAAACGAAATTAATAATTCAATAAAATCATTTTTCTTTGAATATAAATATGATTTATTTTTCTCACTGGAATCAAGTGTAATATAATATTTTTTCCTAGTATTTAATTTAATTGTTAAACTTATCTTAGGGTGACTCACTCAGCCGACGTGGTTTTTTTTTTTTTATTTTATTTTCTTTTATCAATGCTGAGTATACTAATACCTAAACAAAATACATAAACAGTATATTTTATAATTTGTATGCTCATTCAAACATTTTTCTTTGAGCCTACAGTGTGGCCACATGTTGACAGAGTCAACGTTATTCATTCGTTTTGTAAATTATTGAATTATTATTTAACAAGTGTCTCAATAAGTATGACATAAAAATAATTATTAAAGTTTTTGTTGTTTGCCTTTATAAGATTTGCCATAAAGTATAATTATTGTTGTGTGAAAATAAAAAAAGAAAACATAATTTCAAGTTAAATATTAATTATGATTTTTGTGTTATTAGATAAATGGCTGAGATTAAACCAAGACCTTATCAAGTTGAACTCTGTCAACGAGCACTTGACAGTAATTCAATAGTTTATTTACCAACTGGAGCTGGAAAAACATTTATTGCTGTATTGATGATTAAAAAATTAAACAAAGATGCTCGTAAATTTAACAATAATGCTGGAAAAAAAACAATATTTATTGTTAATACTGTTCCATTGGTAGTTCAACAGGCTAATTACATAAATAAACATTCTGGTTTAAAATGTCAAGGTTACAGTAGTGAAAATACTAAAGATACTTGGCAAGAAAAACATTGGATAAAACAATTTCAAATTAATCAAGTAAGTCTTCCACTTTTTTTTATAAATAAATAATTTTTATTTTGTTAATTAAATCTAGTAGATTTATTTTTTATTTTTTTTTATAAAGAATTATTCTTGTAGCTAGTAAAATTTATAAATTAATTACCAAAAATAATTTGTTGATATTTAGAAAAAATATTTTACAGTAGATAAAAGTTTTAAGAAAGAAAAAAAAATATTTATTGTCATTAATTTTAACAATTGAATTAAAAATATTTATGTTTAAATTTATTTATCAATATTTATTTATATTTTTTTATTTTTATTATTTTTAGGTACTAGTTTTCACAGCTCAAATATTTTTTGATATTCTTGCTCGTAGTTACATCACACTGAATCAAATAAACCTGATAATATTTGACGAGTGTCATCATGCAGTTAAATCTCATCCAATGCGTGAAATAATGAAGTTATTTGAGACATGTCCAAAGCATCAACAGCCAAAAGTAGTTGGTTTAACAGCAACACTACTAAATTCAAATGTTGAAAATGAAAAAATTAATTCATTTGTTCATGATTTAGAAATAACATTTAATGCTAAAGTAATAACAGTTGACACGAGTAATATAAATGTTATCAATGAAAAAAATATTACTGAAACATATGTTGAATTTGATAATTCATCCACCAATAAAGTAAATTTAATTGACAATGATATTGACAACATGATGACAGTTGTTCGACGAGAATTAAATAGAAAAAAAGTATCATCAACTCGTCAATTTAGCTCAAAATCAAGCAGAGTGTTTCAAACAAAGCCAGACAATAAAAAATTAATAAATCTATTTGAAGATATTGATGATTATATTAAAAGCATGGGACTATTTGCTGGCAATAAAGCAGTCACTTCACAAATGGCAAATATACATGCAATGAAAAAAAATTCACTTGATGAATCATACAAAAAATTGCTACAAGCATTAATTAATGAATTAAAAAAACTTAACAATAAAATAACATCAATAATAAATAGTAAAAATACAAATGATTTTATTAAAATGAAAACATTTTCAAGTGATAAAATTATAAAGTTATTTACAACAATTTATAATTATTACAATGCATGTGATGATAAAAAAAATTTTTGTTGTATTATATTTGTAACTCGTCGTACAACTGTATATATATTATATAGTGTATTAAAAAATTTACGTATTATATCTAAAGAATTTAAATTTATAAAACCAGATTATGTACTTGGTTCATCTGGTGATACAATAAAAAATTTTACTGGTTCTAAAAATATATGTCGTCAAAATAAAGAAGCATTAAATGGATTTCGTGATGGTAAAATAAATTGTCTAGTTGCAACTGATGTTGTTGATGAAGGTGTTGATATACCAAATTGTTCATTAATTGTACGTTATGATGCACCACAAGATTATCGTTCATATATTCAAAGTAAAGGACGTGCAAGACATAAATCAAGTCAAGTAACATTTTTAGTTGATAAAAATGATTCAAAATTATATGAAACATATACACTATGGAAAGAAATTGAACAATCATTGAATGATGTTGGTGGTGATCCAGATGCACGTGCTGATCCATTGCCAGAAGATATTATTAAAAGATTATATGCAACTGAAGTTAAGCCATATATTGTAACAAATGTTGAAGGTAAAAAATCAATATTAACTGATGTGGCATCATTGTCATTGATTTCTAGATATTGCAATACATTAATTATTGAATCAGAAGATGTTTCATGCTTGCCAACTTATAAGCTACACACTGTTATTGTCGATGATAAAGAATACTTTTATGTGTCATTAAAATTACCAGAATCATCAAAGCTACAAGATACTATCAAAGGTGACCTGATGTCATCAATACTATTGGCAAAACGTTCAGCAGCAATGAAAGCATGTATTACTTTACACAAAATTGGTGAATTAAATGACACACTTTTACCAATAAAACAAAAAGCTATGATTAAAAATGCATGGAAAATTGAAAATAATATTCCAAGTAAAGTGGTGAATATCATTAACAATACACAAGTTCATTCAACAATTTATCCAGAATCACTTAGATCAGCTTATCCAGTACCAGATTGTAATAATTATTTGCACATTCTAGAGATTGAATCAATTGGCACAAAATTAAATGACAATTATTTGATAAAAAACAAAATTGGATATGCAATTTTAACAAATAAAAAGTTTCCAGTTTTACCATCATTTCCAATTGATATTAAAGACCATGAATTTATGGTTAATGTTAAAATAAATTGTAAATTAATACTTGATTCAAATGAAATTAAAAATTTACATAAATTTCATTGGTTTATATTTAATGATGTATTAAAAATTATTAAAAGTTTTATGATTTTTGATAAAGAACATTTAGAAAATAGTTTTTTAGTTGTTCCAGTTGATAGTAGCTGGAAAATTAATTGGAATATTATTGATGAGTATAAATTAGGTGACAGAAAATTTGATAATTTAAATGATTTATCTTGTTCAAGATTTTTTAATGATTATATTTTACTATTGAGAAACATGCAGCTGCCAATAATATTAGAACGTATTAGTGATATTTTAATTGCTGATGATTTGAGAAGAAAAATAATTTTAGAAACTGGTTTGGGTCAGCTTGAAGTTGCCAAATGGCCACCAGTAAAATTATCAAGCTCAATAAATTATTCATCAGTCATTGTCAATGAAAATTCTACAAAATTAGAAAAACATAATGAAAGAAAAAATTCAGATTCAAATAAATTTAAACAAAATATATTTAAATGTATGATAAATTCAGATTATCATGGATTAAAAGGAAAATTATCACTTTCAAATAAAGACATAATAATTGCAAAATTAAATAAATCTGGTTATTCAGTTAGAGAAAAGCTAACACCACCAATATTAAATGCATTAAATATAAAATTTGATAAACGTATTGGTCCAAGTCCAGTTGATATTATGTGTGCATTAACAACAATGCAAGCAAATACATTATTTAATTTAGAACGTATTGAAACACTTGGTGATGCATTTTTAAAATACATAACAACAATTTATTTATTTGAAAAATATATTAATGATAATGAAGGTGTATTATCAATTTATAAAAGTAAAATAGTTGGTAATCAAAAATTATTATTATGTGGTGAAAAAAAAGGTATACCAGGTAGAATGAAATTTTTTGTATTAAATACAAATGATAATACTGTAATACCATCATTTTGTGTACCAAAAAAATTAAAACAGCTAATATTTGATAATAATATTACAATGAATATATTAAATGAAATAAAAATACCAAAAGAAGAACAAATTAATGGTAAAATGACATTAAAAACAGAAAAATTACATGTTAATAAAATAGCAAATGGTACTGTTAAATTAAATCCATATGAAAAAACTGGATTTGAAAATTTAATGGGTAAAAAAATTGCAAAAGATAAGTGTATTGCTGATTGTGTTGAAGCATTAATTGGTACATATTTACAAACAATGGGATTAGAAGGTGCTAAAAAATTAATTCAATGGTTTGAAATAATTGACAACAATGAAATTGTTGAAAATATTATATCAGGAAAGCCACCTAATTCAAGAATAAATCATGGTGATCCAATTGATCATATAAAATCATTAAATTTCATTGAAAATGTTGTTGGTTATAAATTTAATGATCGTGTTTATTTGTTACAAGCATTGACACATTCATCAAACACCAGTCATAATATTACAATGGATTATCAAAGACTTGAATTTATTGGTGATGCTATTATTGATTTTTTAATAACAATATATATTTTTGATCATTGTGATGATTTAAGTTCTGGTGATATGACTGATCTTAGATCAGCACTTGTCAATAATATAATGTTTGCTTGTTTAACAGTTAAATATGGTTTACACATTGGAATTTTACATGATTCATCAATTATTCAAGAAGCTATTGATGAATTTTATAACTTTCAAGCTAGTAAATTATTTAATATTGATTATAATTTATTGTCAATCAATTATCAACATGATAATATACATATTGGTGAACATATTAATGTTCCAAAAATACTAAGTGATATATTTGAATCAATAATTGGTGCAATTTATCTTGATTGTGGTAAAAATTTAAATATAGTATGGGAAATATTATATGGTTTAATGAAAAATAAAATTTGTAAATTTAAAAAAAATCTACCAGTACCATCAGGTTAGATTTATCAATGAAGAACCATTATTAAATCCACAATATACTTATTCAGAAAAATTAGAAAATAATATTTACATGATTAGACTTGATATGACAATTGGTGACATTTGCATCAATAATTTATTATAATATTGAAAAAAAATTACTTACCACATTTTATAACGACTCGGCCTACATAAAATTTCCCATCTTCTCCCCATTTCACCTTAGTAATTTTACCAATTTTCATGATTGATGACGACGGTTCAACAGATGTTGATACCTGACCACCTCTCCACTTAATGAGTGCATAAGCCATTTTATTTATTTACTGTTATTTTTATTAAATATATATTTATTAAATTTTTAATTCAATTGAATATATTCGATTTTTATCAAGCCACTCTTTAAACACTGAAGGAAAAAATAAATATGATTTTTTTTTGTCTTTTTTTGTTGAATATGAAGTTGGTTTTAAACAAATTTTCAATTATTTTTTTAAATTTAAACAAAACATAAACAAAACATATATGTTTGCCATATTCATTGAATAAAACAAATCTAACTGAAGTTAGCATTAAATTATTAATATAAATTTTTAAAAGCAGAAAATATAAAATAAAATAAAATTTTAAAATTGAACCCGAATATTGAACTAAGATTTAAAGAATAATTATAACGTGTTGCACGTTCATATTATTCAGCTTCTTGTGGACATTCTTTATTTATATGATGATCTGTTGGATGTAATAGCTTCCAACTATATAATTCAGTAACAACACTGGTCCATTGTGATAATAATTGAAAACCACGTAATGCTAATTCAGCTGTACCTTGATTTTCATTATCACTACCACATTCTTCATATGTTGTTGTAACTTTTTTACTATATTTTGCTAGCTCACTAATATATTTAACATGATCTTCACGTATTTGTGGTAAATGTACCATTAAATCATCTTGTGACATTGAATTTGATGATGTTGATAGGGGCCATCTTGATGCCTCAAAATGTTTTGAACGTTTTATATAATTAAATGGTGCTATTTACATATAATGGTACAACTTCAAGATTTTTAAATATTCTATCAATTCTATCAAGTTTAAGGTTTTTTTTTTGATGAAGTTCATTTATACTACATAATTCACTGTCCATTAAAAATAAACCAAAACCCATTACTTTAACTAGCATATGTTTTTTATTTGGTGTTAAATACATATTTGCTTCAAACATATGTACACATATGTTAACAACATCAGCAAGTAATTCTTCATATTCAGTTATTTTTTCTAAATTTTCTTTAACAGTATCACGTATTTTATTTTGTGTTGCTAAAAAACACAAAACTATGAATTCACTCATCTGCATTCAAATGCAACCGGATGTGGGATAGAGAAAATAAAAAAAAAAAATCAAAATCACCCACACAGAGATTTTGCTGATGATTTTGGGATGAAAATCACGTTGTCTGAGAACAAATGTGGTAGGTGCTCGCAAAATTCAAGTTGAATATATATTTATTGTATATATAGTTACATGAAAAATTTAAGCACGTGACTATATGTTAAATATTAAATTTATTATTCAACAACACACTGCTCATCTATACACTTTGGCAATACCAATAATAATTATGATAAAAATAATAGTAGTAATTATAATAATACTAAAGCAACATGTCACAGTGGTACATCTTTTTTATATCATCAATTCTTTCATAATTAGCCCATTAAATTCGTGATGGATTTTTTTTTTTTTTTTNTACCGCTCCTCTCATCGCTTGTCTTCGAGGATCATTGCGGAACTATTTACGTTTTTATTTTTTTTTTTTCTTAACAAAATACCATTGTAATTTATTTAAAATACTATTTTTTTTTTTAATTTAACACTTGTATTATGATATTACAATTTTTTTAAAGCCCCTATTTGTGTTGCAGAGATATTCAATCTAAAAAATACAGTAGAGCAAAGATGATGCTCTATTTTCTCAGTAAAATTAACTTGTTATTTAATTATTTTAATCATCATTAGTCGATGCAATTATCCTTTTTTTTTTTTTCAATGAAAAACTGATCAATCAATTGGTAATTAGACAAAACAATACATCTAATTATTTTAAATTTTCCATTTACAATTTCAATTAAAAAAAAAAGAATATTTTTTAATAAAAAATTTAAAGCTTGTTTATATTGTAAATTTGCTGAATATTTATATGCGTAAAATGTAAAATTTTTGAAAGTTAAGAAAATAAGTAAACGTGTTTGCAAGTATCACAAACTATTAAGTTTATTCCCACAGAGTAGCTGCAATGATCAGGCGGCATCGAATGCTCTCGTCAACAAAGTTAAAGTCTAAAGAGAATTATATGTATTGCCGCATCCAGAAAAATACTCATGGATCCAATAGGAGTGACAGTAGCGGAATGTCACTTTAGTTTGAATTCTGTGCGGTCTTTTCTATATATAATATACCTATATATACTGTATGTAATGTAAATATACAGTACATACAAAAGTCTCTTGAATTTTGCCGACTGATCGAATAAAGAAGAAAACGTGACGGCAAAGTGTGCGATAACGATTCTTCGCAATTTGCGTCAAATACCGTCAATATCAATACAAAACTAATAAATTACAATATACCGCAAAGGCAAGTATATTTTTATATTATTTATTTATCTATTTTTAATCAAAAATTATATTTACTTTACGAATTATTTTAAATTTATTTTATAATTATTATTCATTGTCGTTAATTGATAATGATTATCATAAATTTTTTTCATGATTTTGTTTAATTATTTTGATGGTTTTATTAATGTCACTTTGATTGATCATATTTTTGACAAGTTGACAAGATACTTGTGCCCAAATTGACAATCATATTAATGTCTTTATCTTGATTCTAATTTTTTTTTTTAAATACCAACAGATTTTGGATAAAAATATTTGCAAAGTACTCTGTAAAAGTGTTTAAAAAATGTTGAAATTTTTCAAATTGCAAGAGCTGTACTGTCAAATGGCTGTCCAGTTGACAGCTACAATTTATTTGAGGTATTTTTTTTTGTTAAAAAATGTAACTGATTTTATTGTTTTTAATATGAACTTTGCAAAATGTAAAATAATTAATAATTGTATGCAAAATTAGCATCTTTTAGTGTATTTTTAGAGCCATGAATTAATGATGTTAAGGAAAAATTGTCAAGATAAAATTAAATGACACATTGACGGCCCATTTTGGCAGATTAATAATTTCAAAATTTGATGATTTTAATATTTTTTAAATTAAATAAAATATAACTCATTAAGTCATTGATGAATCATCACTTAGTATTTATTCATTGAATATATTTCAACGACTATTTCGTGTCACACGATTTGGTTTAAATGATGGTCTAACGAGTCAGATATATACATTAGTGTTTGTAAATTTATTTTATTTTATTTATTTATTCATTTTTGTTTAACTTCTCAGAACAGAGTGTCCCACAAATGGTCATGACAGTATAAAATTAAAAAAAGAAGAAAAAAAGTCTGCGTACTTTTTTTTTTTGAAATAAAAAATAATCAAATTTCAAAAATAAAAAATAAAATGCCGCAATTGAATTTGAAGAGCGGTAGTCAAAAAGAATTGTACAGTGTTACACAATGCAACTCTCGATGCTAAAACTACCTTTTTTTATTTATTTTTATTTATTTTTGCCCAATTGAATTGAATGTAAAACACGGCTTTACATCAATCTTAGCTGCGAGACTGATTTAAGTATCGATTTTATATACCAACTCTTAAAAGCTTCAATATAAATCATTCGTTTTTCAAATTATCAGTAAATTTTATTTTTTTTTATTGTCAATTTATTTTATAATGAAATAAAAAAATTATAACAAAATTTGTTAAACAATAAATAGCTGATCTTTAAAATATATTTTCGAAAAATTTTGATTATTATTTGCCAATTTAAAAACAAATTTAAATTTATAAAATAAAAAAAAATTTTTTTGTTCATATAATAAATGTGAATCAAAAGATTCTAAATTCAGTATTATAAAAAAAATAATAAAATTTAAAACCACAATAAAAATAATATAAATAAAAAATAAATTCAACAAACGACTTAAATTGATTTTATTTTTTTGAAATTTAAAAGAAATCGTAAATATATATAAGAGAATAGTCCATTTGAGGTGGAGAGTCTTGAAATATATGTAAAATGTTTTTGACCAGGGTACGAAAGAGACACTCGTAGCCGCGAAGAAACAAACTGTCGAGGGGAATCGCCAGACTCTTGGGGATTCGCATCTGGAACATTTTATAATAATTGGTTATGTATTAGTGTCCAGAACGAGTGGCTGTCGGCACCACATTTGCCGCTATGATGGATTTTTTTGCTTACTATATGCCAAAAAGGAAAGATGTATCGTTTTTTTTTTTTTTTTTGAATATTATATACCTGCCGGATGCCAATGTTGAAGGTTTAAAAATTTCATTTCAATTTTTTTTTCATATTTTTCTTTATTGACTAACAGCTTTTAGTGCTACGGAAAATTATTTTGAAAAAACAACAAATTTCAAAGTTATTTAATTAAATCTTGTACATATAAATTTTAACAATAAATTTAAAAAATATTTTTATATTGAAAAGGAAAAATATAAACAACTTATTGGTTTTTTTTATTTTTAATTATAAAAATTTTTTCGTATTGATAAATAATTTCAGTTGTATGTGACTTGAATAATAAAAAAAAAAATTAAAATTTTATATTTATTAAGTAATTGTTATTATTTTATTTAGTGGATAAAAAATATTAATAAAATATATAATGAATATTCAAAGAAAGATAATATAAACAAAAAATAAAATTAAAAATTTTCAGGCCATTGTTTCCCATGGGTTCTTTCCGGGGATCATATAGTTGACCTATGGTTTTTTTTTTTTTTTATGTATATCCATGGGTGACAAACTCTATGGTTGAACAACATTCTCCTTTTTTTTTATCTTCGCCCTTATGAACGCCCTTTTGTCTGCGAGTCTCAATTTTTTTTTTTTTTTTTATAAATTAAATTATTTTTCGACTATAAATCAGTGATACTGAGAAGTAAAGATAATTAATATGATAATCAATTAATTTTTTAATTGCAATATTTTATTATTAGAAAATTTGATAATTATTTGAATTTTTTTGTCACTTTAATTTAGATTTAAAAAAAAAAATAATTTTCTATATGTATTTACACTTTTAACATCGTCCAATGTTCATATTAAAATAAGAAAATAATTATTATTGATAAGAAGAAAAATGAAAGTGAATAAGAAAATAATTCATTGGTGAAAAATCGTGAAGGAACTTAAAAGTTAAACTGTCCGTTTGAATCCAGCGTGCAGTCAATATTCTCAACTAACATACATTTTTAAATCTTTTTTTTAAAATACATAAACTGATAAATATTGTCATCCTTATTCAAGACAAAGTGAGGAAAGAGAAAAGGTTAAAAATAGCTATTGAATATATATCCCACAAGCCCTCGTGTCGTCGTAAGCATTCCTTTAGCTGATTTTATTTGTAGGATGTCAACCAGTTAGAGCAGTGGCTACAGGAGGGCCTCGATGAGGTGCAGAAGACACTAGAATTCATGAGGTATATAAAAGAGTAAAAGAGACAAGTGGGTTGCTCTTGTATGTGCTCCTCCTTGACCAGAGAAAAAAAAATTAAAAAAAACAAAATGATATAGAAGGACTTGGGTGCTTGTGGTCCCAACTCCCAAGAGACTTTTTGCTCAAGTTAAAAGAAAAAAAAAATTAAAAAAAAAAAAACCTGAAACCAAGCCAGACCGGACAGCGCCGAATGGCAATTAATTCCCCACCAAATTTATTGTGTTTAAAAACTTTGCTGAAGGTCTTCAATTGTTACTCACTATTTGATTTATTTTATATACGATTTTTCAAAATTTTCACAGGTCATTAGACCACCCTGATTTTCAAATAATTTTTATCAAAATATTTAATATTTTATCGTTAAAATTTAGACAATTTTTAATTTGTAAAAAAACTTGATTAATAATCAAATGATTTTTATATTTTTTATATCTATTGTTTATTTATTTATTTAATTTTATTTTTCATTTTGTTTTATACAATTCTTTTATAAACCGTATACTGTCGACGAAATTTTATTTTTCCATTAGTCTTTTCTCATGCTACTGTACTTTTCGATTATCCACAGTCATATTTCTTTTTAAAAAGATCTACAAATAATGATAAAAATGATCGAGAGAAGATGCCAGTGGTATTGCTAAACGTTTGGGGTTGAAGGTTCGCCAGTTTATAATTCTTTCGAATTTTAAAATAAATAAATATAAATAAATAAAATAAAAATGAATATTATTTTTAAATAACAAAATAAATTTATATTTTTTTCAGATACTAGCTCATACCCTTTTTTTGTTGTGGGTTATTTTTTTTAACTAAAATTTATAGTCAAAAATAATAGTAAAAATAATGTTACAGAAATTTAATTCAATTCATTGATATTAAAATAAATTGTAAAAATTAAAAAAAACCCTATTATCTCGAAAATTCAACAACTGATGATAGCTAAATGGAGGCAGGGGCGAATGAGGGGTCTCTGGTAGCCTGGGTTTTCTGATCACTGAATTTTCAAAAATTTTAGATTTCATGATTTTCAATATGTACATCGGGGTAGGTTTAGGTTTGAACGCGGTTTTTCCGGGAATTTTCAAATATATAATTTTTTTTTCGTTAGATCAAGGGCTGATTATATAGAAATATTTACAGGAGGTGGTTCAGAAATAAATAAAGATAATGTACAATTTTTTTAATAATTTTTTACGCGATCGGTCAGGGGTAGATTGAGTAGGTTTAGACTTGAACGCGGTTTTTCCAGGAATTTTCAAAGATATAATTTTTTTATCGTCAGATCAAGGGCCGATTATATAAAAATATTTACAGGAGGTGGTTCAGGAATAAACGAAAATATTCTGGAATTTTTTTAATAATTTTTTACGTGATCGGTCAGGGGTAGATTGGGGTAGAATTAGATATAAACTTGGTTTTACTGTTTCATAGTATATTTTTGATTTTTTTTTTCATTAAATAATTTTTTTTTTAGCATGTTCAACCTCACAGGGGCTGTGAGGTGTGTTGATTTTCAATTTTTGTATTTTTCTTTTTAAATAGAACTCAATTTTCCAGACATTAAATAATTATTAACAATGAATTTTACAAATTTGAAAATTTAAAAATTAAATGATATTGAATTTAAAGATTTTTTAAAAATATTTTTCAATCTATCATACTTGTATATTTGTATAGCAGGAATTTAATAGGTATATCTTGTCATGAAAACACTAGAGCTCTAGGATAATGTATAAGGTAAGCTATCTATATGCGCATAGAGATTGGTTTATATATACACAAGTATTATTTCAAGTTAAAACTAAGAGCAACGTGGTAGCTAAGACTACCTGCTGAGTATTCCAACACTATCATACGAGAATCAACCACGGATTTCAGAAGCTACAAAATTATATTCAAGTGTTTATATGTTTATGCTTATGTGTGCTCAGAGTATTTACTGACCCCCTGTTGTTTCTGTCGCGTATTATACGTGCTATACCTACAAATATATATAAACATACTAAAAAATTAATAAAATAAAAAAAAAATATTTGCATGAATATAATTTTTTGCTAGAAACTATCGACGAAAAAAAAAAAAAA
>MKYW01000022.1:732442-781868 GCA_015776835.1 Aphidius ervi
AAAAAAAAATCACAAATACATTTTATCATTACATAAAAACTAACAAATTAAAATGAAAAATAATTGATTTTATTAAACAACAAGTTTGTTAATCTATCAATCCGAAAAAAAAAAAAAAAAGAAAAAAATTAAATAATAATATTAAATTTTTATAAAAACAGTTGTCAGATATATATTGTTTGGAAGATGTTGATGGGCAAGATCAGGATTCAGTGCGTGTTAAGATAGATCAATATCATCAAAAATTATCAGGTTCGATAATAAATATAAAAAATAAAAAAGGTTACTGCTTCTGTTGATGCTGCTGATCAAGCAAAAAAAAGTTAAAGAAAAATTGTGATTTATTGTATTATACCAGTTTACTTGTTGATTTTTTTTTATTTTGTTTATTATTGTTGGTATTATTATATATTTATGTAGCATATAGATTCATGATGTATGTACATGTTGTATAGAACAGAAGCCATTTGATGTTTACTGATTTTGTATGCGGTCCGTGGTGGACAACAAAACACGCCGGCAATGTCTCAAGAACTTAACTTGCAATAAAACACTCGCTGTCTGTCTGACAATTGCATGAGTGATGAATATCTGAGCATAAAAATGTCTCCAGGAATCAACTTAATTTGATAAATAATTTTAAAATTTTCATCATCATCATCATCAGCTTCATTGTTGTCATCACTGTCTCAAATCAACTGAATATTTTCATCTGTAAATCCACAAAATTACAAATTTAAAATTCAAAATAATATATATTTTTCAAATAATAAATAATAAATTTATTAGAATATTAATATTTAAAATTAGAAAAAAAAAAGTAAAATTTAATAATACATATAAATAAATTTGTTAAATTTATAATTTTTAAAATTCATTTTTTATAATTTTTTTCCATTAAAATATCAATTAAATGGATTTATTTATTAAACAATTGAATGTATTTTTATTTTTTATTATTTACAAGTTTAATTGGTTCTTATTATATTTGAAATTGAGTGGGGAGAGAGTAATAAAATAAACAAGTTGAGATACATCCTTGATTCTGTATGCAATCCGCGGTGGTCGTTTTAAAACATGCCGGCAATGTGCACAACAATATATTTCTTTTTTTTTGTTTTTTTTTTTTTGGTTTCTCTCTCTATAACTTCTAATAAAACACTTCATGAGGACTCTTTTGTTTATTTATTTTTTTTATTTTTATAATATGTGTTGTTGGTATGTGGATTATACATATAAATGTACACTAGTATGTGAATGTCATCATAAGTTCAATGTATGAGTTGGATTATCGTTTTGTTGACTAAAAATTCTTCGTTTGTCATCTTCAGAGGGCTTTTGCCGACTCTCCTTAAAACTATACCATATATTTTTCGCATGAGACAACTTTTGGCAATCTTCGCTATGAAAACAGGTCTACAGATTTTTTTTTCTTTTTTTCTTATTTTTAATTTGTGATTGCTTTTTTTCTTTTTTTTTTGAAGGATATGCCATGAAAAAATGATGGATTGAATTATAAAAGTGTTGTTCTGTTAATTGGTAGTTTTATTTTGTTAAATTTTAATTTTTTTTATCAACTATTTTTATGATAAAAGAATTTTTCGTAAATTTTTTTATTTTAACGTTAAAATTTTATTGATAAATAATTTTTAAAATAGATTTAAGGTTTTAAATAAATAATGGAAATTAATTTGATCATCTTGGTGGTAATCTGGTGACAAAATAAAGACAAATTGTTGAATTTATAGATCACCATGGTGATGATGCAAGTGCCTCTTATCATTCAAAATCAACTCAACATTCTGAGAACTTGTCAACCAAAAAAAGTATAGGGAGGTAAAAAAAACAATTCTCAAAGATACTATTTTACCCAAAAAAAAAAAAAAGACAACATTTAAAATTACCACATAGAATAACGCTGAGAAAGAATATAAAATTTCAAATAATCTTTTTTATTTTTTAGTTTCTGTCTTTTCATATTCTTTTATTCTGACTTTTATTTGTTTTATTTATTTTTTCGTGTTTCATGTTACTGTTGCTTGCTTGCTGTTATTTTCAAGTAAAAACTTTTGTTATTTTATATATATATTCATGGTCTTGATTTTTGTATCTCAAAACCCTTCAAGTAAAAATCATGAGGGTGAGCTGTTGGACACGAAGAAGAACACACGTCGAATCATCCAAGTTTTCCACATTCTTGACGTTTGCAAACCACAAAAAAAAAATAAAAAATAAAAAATAAAAAAACAAGCCGCCAAAGTTGACTCTGCTTTATCCACCACTAGAATATCTACAGTTCAAGACACTTACTTCAATTGAAAAAAAAAATAAACCATTCGAGTTGATGTGTAGAGAGACAGTAGAATGAAACTCGCCCATATTTTAACGTCCTACGCGTTTGATTTGCGTTTTAACATGACGCTTCTAAAAGATTCTCTGTTACATTGAAACAACTGAAAGACAACAGAAGCTTATTTTTATACTTGCATATACGTACTTGCAACTAAAAGTGTCTTGAAATAATAATAATAATAATAATAAATAAAATGAAAAGAAAAAAGAAGAGGAGAATTTCAGCTTCACCACCAAAATGTTGGGGACCAATAGCTCTTAGCCAGCGTCTAGATTTCACTTGTTGATATACCCAAGACATTCTGCCTTCAAAGCCAAAGGATATGAGAGATTTAACTGTTAACGGTTTACCTTCAAGAGTGGGTAAATTTTTATACACGCAATACGACAATTGTGGATTGTTAAATGCAGCATTTACTACGTGAGACGAATCTACGATTAATTCATATATCAGTGGAAATACACATTTGGTTTCCGGTTTCTTTATTTTTTTATTTTATTTTTTTGTTTGTTTATGCAATTTTTAAATTATTTTTGTATAATGGATTCTTCAGATTGAGTAATTGAGAGAATATAATAGCTTTATTTGCTAGTTAAATTCATGTTTAATCTTGTATTTATTTTATTTTGTATGACTTGATGACTTTGCTTCATTGGAATTCATTGCTTTGTAATGGATCACCACATGAAAACAACTGCTGGATGTGTATGCTTTATACAAGTTGTATTTCTTATATACCTGATTGTTTTTAATCAGATAAAATTTATTACTCTTTTATTGGTTTGTGTTTTTGAGAATTGTATTTTATTTTTCATGTTTTTGTTATTTATTTGTCAAATTTTTGGATACATTTGTTTGAATTAGATTTTATTTATTTAATTATTATGGAAATGAAAAATAAATTATTATTTTTGTCAAAGAAAATTATTACATTATTTGGAATGTATATTTAAATTTTTATGAGTAAAATTTAAGCCTTGACAAAAAATTTTAAAATACACAATAACTTTAAAGATAAAAAAATATTTAAAAAATTGTAATAATGTTTTTTATTGTCTTGAAAAAACATATTTGCAATATTAAAATTTACTGGAATTTGTTTTTTTTTTTTTTTACGAGTTTAAAATATGATTGTATTTTGTAAAAAAAGGAAAAATATCAGTAAAATGATAACCTTGATAGAAAAATAAATAATAAAATGAATAAATGAAAATTATTGGTGTTGAAGACATTAAAATAATATTTTTTATGCTAACATAAAAACAAATATCTCAGATAAAGAATAGTGAGCATCTGGATAATTATAAGAATTATGAATTTTTATTTTCATGAAAATAATATCCTTGACTGTAAATTCTTTTGTCAAATCGAAAAATATCAGTAAAATAATAATAGCAAAAGTTTCTTTTTTAAACCATATGCTATGTTGTCAAGTCATATGGTTTACATGATAAATATTTGAATTAAATTAATCAAATATTATAAAATTATCATAGAGAATTGAGCCCATGAAATTTTTTCAGTAATAAAATTTAATATCAATTGCAGCTGGAAAAAACCAAAAAACCATTTTTAAATAAAAAAAAGATGAAAATATTTTTTAATGTCTTGGAAAAAACATACTTGCAATATTCAAATTTACTGGAATTATTTATTTTTTTAATGAGTTTAAAATATATTCTGTGAAAAATTGAAAATTTTATTTTGTTAAAACGAAAAAGCTATTAGTAAAATGTTAACCTTGCCAAAACAATAAAAAATCAAACGAAAATTATTGGTTTAAAAAACATTAAAATGATATTATTTTATGTTTTGTCATGTACATACTTGCAACAATAAAATCACCTATCTTTGGTAATAAAAAAAATACCTCTGATAAAGTGTAATTGCCACTTTGATAGTTGTTTCACACTGCAAATTCTCTTCATAAGCATATTGTCTTCTTGGTGATTAGCAACTGGTAAAAATTCCATCAGTTTGAAAAAATTAAATTTGTCAACTTGATATATTTAGGGATAAAAATATTCTAGATAACTTATCAATACGTAATAAAATACCAGATCATCTTGATATATTAAAAGATTTGATAAGTTATTTATCAAAAAGTTGGTTTTTTTTAAAAAAAAGTCTGAGAGTCTGAAGTCAAGATGAAGGCAGCAGTAAGGGTCAATGTAATCACAAGTATTTTTTTTTTATGCATGTATCCATTTGTCATTAATTTTGCATGGTATGAACTTTATTTTATTTTTCAATAAACAGTGAAATTCATTAAAAAATTTCAAATTAAACAATTTATGTTAGTGCAACGGATGTAGGAATAAAAATTCCTGAAAATTTCGCAATTGGTGCTGGGATTTCTGCTTATCAGGCTGAAGGAGCTTGGAATGTTGACGGTAAATAAAATTGATTGAATAAAACATAAATGGAAAAATTTGAATATTCATTTGTCATTTGAAAAAAAGCTTCTGACATTGATATGATGAGTAATCTAGATGACGTAAAAATTTTATGTATTTAGATAAAGGTGAAAGTAATTATGATAAAAAGTTTGCAAATAAAACAGAAAATGGTAAGGTGGCATGTGATTTTTATCACAAATATAAAGAAGACATTCAAATTGCAAAAGATATTGGTGTAAGTGAGAAATTATTATTGTATAAAATGTAAAAATAATAAAAAGTCATAATTGTTTTCTTTCTTTAATCATCATAACTAGTTGAACCTTTTTCGGTTGTCATTGAGCTGGACACGAATTTTACCAACTGGATCTATCGACAATATTAGCCAAGATGGATTACAGTATTATCATGATGTTATTGATGAAATACGAGCAAATGGAATGGAACCATTTGTAACAATTTATCATTGGGATCATCCTATTGCTTTTGAAGAATTTAACTCTTGGTTAGATGAACGAATGATTGATCATTTTGCGGATTATGCAAGAGTCGTTTTTGAAAACTTTGGTTCAAAAGTCAAATTTTGGACAACAATGAACGAGCCAATGATATTTTGCATAGGTTCTAGCATGTTGAGTAAGAATTGAAAATCATCATTTTAAATGACATGAATTTTCATTCGAAATAAATAACTCAATCGTAATTTTATTTGCAGATAATAGATTTAAATGTGGATATACAATGTTAATGGCACATGCCAGAGTTTACCACATGTATGATGAAGAATATCGAGCTGTTCAAGGTGGTGAAATTGGTATTGTAGAAACTTGCTTGGGTTACTTTCCTGTAGATTCACAAAACCAAGAATGTGCATCAATTGGATTTGAAACAGATTGTGGATGGATACTCAATCCAATATTTTCTGAGAACGGTGATTGGTCGGAAGACATAAAATCACGAAATGATTCAACAAATATTTTGCCATCTTTTACACCTGAACAAGTTCAATATATCAGGTATGAATTTTACTAGTTTTATAGAAAATTAATTTTCATAACATTATCGTATTAATAATTTTATAATTTTTCTACTTTTCTTTTGCTGTTTTTAGGAGTACTTCAGATTACTTGGGTCTAAATTACTATACAGCAAGATTATGTCAATTAACATCAGACTCTCTCTCGACAGAAAATGGCTTTCGTAAAATAAATAAATCCTTACACGAAACATGGGAGCAAGAAGATGATTCATTTATTTACGTGAGTAAACATTCTAAATCATTCGAAATGTATTTACTTTTTAAAATTTTTTTTTTCATAGACTGTTCCAGAAGGATTGAGGTTTGTTTTGAATACATTCAAAGAGAAGTACAATAACCCATTGGTGTATATTTCGGAAAATGGTTGCCCAAACAATCAGGGGTTAAATGATGTTAGAAAAATAAATTATTTGTATTCACATATGAAAGCAGCAATCTTGGCTCGAGAAGATGATGGATGTAAAGTTGAAAAATATATGGTTTGGAGTTTTTTGGATACTTATGAATGGCTAGGTGGATATAGGTAAGTCAATATCAGCAACAATGCTCCATGATTTTCGTTGTAAATATATATATATATATATATATAATAATTATTTATGTCATAGCAAAAAGTTTGGATTAGTCGAGGTAGACTTCAACAGCGTTGATCTTACGAGAACACCACGACTTTCAGCAAAATGGTTGAAGAAAGTCATAAGAGATCGTGAATTGGTAGAATATCATGATGGAATGGAGCTTTGAATTACCAACTAATTTAATTTTCCGATGTTTTAATACTATTCAAAAAAAATATGTACAATAATTAAACTGGTTATGAGCATTCTTAATAATCACCTGTAATAAATAATAAAAATAAAATAATACTATGATAGAATTGAGTTGTAAATATTTTATTTAAATACTAAAATTATCAGCAATAAATAATTAATTAATATGAAAATTTAATAAGTTTTTCAATTGTCCAATCAACAAATTAAATTTGATTTCCAATTAAAGTGTATGATAAGAATAAATAAGGTAGATTTTACTTTATTTTTTATTTTTTTCTATGTTCATTTTCGTGCTCAACAATGCATATGTTTTTATAACTATGAGACATAGGACCGCCAAGAAATATAAAAAAAAGGGATATAGATAGAAAATAGAAAAACTAACTGGCAAACAAATAGAAGCAATAAAATAGAAATTTTACGACCTTACTCCGTGAGAGAGATCTAAGATACCCTCTGTGACATTGAGCAATCGATGCCTTCCTCTCTCAAAAAAACCTAAGCGCCCCTAGGTCCCATTTCATATATGAACCCCGGAAAAATAAAGCCAAGTTAGTTATTGAATAACCAGGGACAACTCTAGATCGTTTCCTTGACACTTTAGTCAACAAATATAATCAATTAAAAAAGCAACTTAAAATTTTTCAACCAATAAAATAATTATTTACGTAGAATTTTTCAATCATAAAATAAATCTGACTAAATATTCAAATAATTCAACAACACTAATATTTTATCTGCCTGATATGTAATGAAATGCCAGATCATACTCATAAATTGAAAGATTTTATAAATTATTTTTTACAAAGTTGGTTTTATTAAAAAAATTTTCAGAGTTTCAAGTCAAAATGAAGGCAGCCGTGAGAGTCAATTCAATCACAAGTATTTTCTGTTCATACATGGTTCTACTTGTCATCAAGTCTGCATAGTATGAATTTAATTTTATTTTTCAATAAACGATTAAATTCACGACTAAATTTTAATTTAATTAATTTATGTTAGCACAACGGATATTGGAATCAAAATTCCTGAAAATTTTGCAATTGGTGCTGGAAATTCTGCTTATCAGGTTGAAGGAGCTTGGAATGTTGACGGTAAATATAATTAATTCAATAAAACATAAATGGAAAAATTTAAATATTCATTTTTCATTTGAAAAAAAGCTTTTGATATTAATATAATGAGTAATCTTGGTGACGTAAAAAATTTACGTGTTTAGATAAAGGTGAAAGTAGTTGGGACAACTTTTTTGCAAATGATACACAAAATGGTACTGTGGCATGTGATTTTTATCACAAATATAAAGAAGACATTCAAATAGCAAAAGATATTGGTGTAAGTGAGGAATTATTATCGTGTGAAATGTAAAATTACAAAAAATAACAATTGTTTTTTTTTTTAATCATTATAATTAGTTGAACCACTTTAAAATATCATTGAGCTGGACACGAATTTTACCGACTGGATCTATCGACAATATTAGCCAAGCTGGAATACAGTTTTATCATAATGTTATTGATGAAATACGAGCAAATGGAATGGAACCATTCGTAACAATTTATCATTGGGATCATCCTGGTGTTTTCGATGATTTCCATTCTTGGTTAGATGAAAGAATGATCGATTATTTTGCGGATTATGCAAGAGTCGTTTTTGAAAACTTTGGTCCAAAAGTAAAATTTTGGACAACAATTAATCAGCCAAATTTATATTGCACTCTTGTTTTAATAAGTCGCGATAATGGTGAGATTTAAAGATTATAATTTTGAACGACAAAATTATTCGAAATAAATAACTTAACTGGAGTTTTATTTGTAGATGATAGCTTTAAGTGTGGATATACAATGTTAATGGCACATGCCAGAGTTTACCACATGTATGATGAAGAATATCGAGCTGTTCAAGGTGGTGAAATTGGTATTGTAGAAACTTGCTGGAGTTACATTCCTGTAGATTCACAAAACCAAGAATGTGCATCAATTGGATTTGAAACAGATTGTGGATGGACACTCAATCCAATATTTTCTGAGAACGGTGATTGGTCTGAAATCATCAAATCACGAAATGATTCAACAAATTTTTTGCCATCTTTTACATCTGAACAAGTTCAATATATCAGGAATGAATTTTACTAATTTGATATGAATTTCCATAACACAATATCGTATTAAATTTTATAATTTTTTTTTCTTTTGTTGTTTTTAGGAATACTTCAGATTACTTGGGTCTAAACTACTATACAGCGAGATTATGTAAATTAATACCGAATTCTCTCCCGACAGCAAATAGCTATCTCAAAATTAATAAATTCTTACACGAAACATGGGAGGTAGAAGATAATTCATTTGTTTACGTGAGTATATATTTTTTTAAAACATCTAAAGTGTATGTATACTTAAAAAAATTTTTTTTTTCCTAGACTGTTCCAGAAGGATTGAGGTTAGTTTTGAATACAATCAAAGAAAAGTACAATAACCCATTGGTGTATATTTTGGAAAATGGATGTCCAAACAATCAGGGATCAAATGATGTTAGAAAAATAAATTATTTGTATTCACATATGAAAGCAGTGATTTTGGCTCGAGAAGTTGATGGATGTAACGTTGAAAAATTTACAGTTTGGAGTTTTCTGGATGGTTTTGAATGGCGAAGTGGATTTAAGTGAGTCAATATCAATAACAATGCTCTATGATTTTCATTATCAATACATGTATTAATTATGTATGTCATAGCAAAAAGTGGGGATTAGTCCAGGTTGACTTCAACAGCGCAAATCTCACAAGAACACCACGACTTTCAGCAAAATGGTTGGAGAAAATCATAAGAGATCGTGAGTTAGTAGAATATCATGATGGAATGGTGCTCTGAATTACCAACTGATTTAATTTTCCGATGTTTTAATATTATGTAAAAAAAATATGTTGAATAATTAAATCAGTTATGAGCATTCTTAATAATCACCTGTAATAAATAATAAATATAAAATAATATTATGATAGAATTGAGCTGTAAATCTCTTATTAAAATTCTGGAATAAAAATACTAAAATTATCAGCAATAAATAATTAATTATTATGAAAATTTAATAAGTTTTTTATTTGTCCAATCAACAAATTATATTTTCTTTCAATTAAAGTGTATTATAAAAATAAATAAAGACGATTTTACTTTATATTTTTATTTTCGTGCTCAACAATGTATATATTTTTATAAACAAGCTTCAATCACAATATCATAAAAAAACATAAATAATTTAATTTCCAAAGAATATATATAAACATGACAGATAGTTTTATGAATTAATATTTGTTACAGGTTCATAATACACACAACATTTGTAATAACATAATGACATAGCATTCTCCCAAGATCTTGAAAAACCTGAAGAGTCATGGCAATGTGAAAGTATCGCAACAAAAATATATTTTTTAAATAATATATTTCAACAATATCAACGTGTCAATATAAATATTTCATTTCAAATATTTTCTTTCAAATTTTTTAAACCTCAACATCTTAACAAACAATAATATATAATTTTCTTATCATGAAAAATTACTGAGTGCAATTTTTAAAAAAATATTCATTTCAAAAAACAAGTTGAAGATTAAAGATGCTGGCATGTTGGAAGATGGATCCAGAATTTCTATAAGACAGTAATACTGACTGAATGAATCAGCAAATATTTATTTCTTTTGAGGATGAAAATAATAATCCACAGTGTAAGAACTTTATGAAGTATATACTCAATCGGTTGAGCGACGGTACGTTGGTATTCTTCGTTATTTTTCGATCACATTGTTTCAGACCCCCGTGGGGCAACTGGCTCACGAGTCATCCAGGTGAATTAGTTCCATCAACAGGGGGTGCCTCGTTATTGGGGGCGCTCCGCCTATATTTATACTATTTTTTTTTTTATTTTTCATATATACTTTCTTTATAATATTTTTAATTATTTTTCATATTACTCTTCAATTGTCCTGTATATATTTAATTTGTCAAAAAATATATTATCATTTAATTTCTATTCATGTTAACGAATCATTGATACAATTTTTATTTAAAAAAAAAATATATCATTCGAAATTTTCTAGCTATAAAAATGAGCTTTTTATATTTTTAATTTGCTTTGATAATTATTTAAATATTTGTTAATACAAAAATGTAATTTATTTATTTATATATTTGGTTTATTATTTATTTTTTTGAAAAAGTTATTAATCATTCTTCGAAATGATTATTTTAATTTTCAAGTGTCGAATTGCGAATGAAGACTCGTGAGAATCATCATGAGATCAATATACCTTTGGATGATGTTTTTTTTTTTTCTTCTTCGATTGCGCAACTATGCTATTAAGCATTCGTTTATTAAAGTTATTATTACACGAGTGACTTTGAATACGTCGAATCTCATCACGACGGGATACAAATGTTCAAGTTTGCCGCGCCGCTAAACGGTCGTATTACATTTATTGAACGGTATATCCCCAAAAAATCATGCTGAGAATACAATATTATGATTCATTTTTATTTTTTTTATTAAATTTCTCTGTGGACATTTAATCGTTACATTTATTATCTAAAAATTCAATTTCATATCCCAAAAACCACTGTACTTGATTCCAATTTTTAATTGAAAATTAAATTTATTTTTTCACAAAATTATACTAATTAAAAATACATTCAAAATTATTAATTGTATTTTTTATTTTTTCATCAAGTCTAGACACTATTTAACAACAAAAAAAAATTAAAAAAAAAAATGGAAATATAGCTCTATGAATGTCAAAAGTTAATGAACAAAAAAAAAAAATAAAACAAATAAAATAAATACTGGACAGCCTCTAAATTTTAAAATCAATCAATCAATTTTTTTCTATTTTTTTGTGTGTCATATTATCGATGAGATAAATTTTATGAATTTAAATATATACTATCTTATTTGATTTTAATTAAATAATTGGTTTATAATATTAATTGAACAATATGATGATTTATTAATAATAATATATTTAACAAATGAAAATATATAGAGTGACATGATAAAAGGAATAATGTTTATGGTTATATGTACACTTGTCTGAATAATACTGTAGGTGCAGTTAATAGCGATAAGAGCAAATGTACTTTATTACAAGACCAATCGATCCATCAACTTGTGTATCATCATGGCAGCAGGACATCTTCGTATACTTGTATATCCAAATCAGTGGATTGAATTTCTCAAACAAGTTTTGTATAAAACAACATCTTGACTACTGTTTCATATTCACATCAACATATTATTCATTGCACATATATTTTTATCATCATACATTATATTGATCATTAATTATTATTTATTATTTAATGTCATTTTTATTATTTTTATCATTTTAATTTAAGATATATGTTGTTGTTGTTATTATTTTTAACGAGTCGGCCGTGTTCGGCTTCGCTGAACTTGGTTGTATATCTATTTTTAATTCTTCAAAAAATTAAAAACAAAAGGAATATATATAGAAAAAATTCAATTTCTACATTCTCATAAACCGGACAACATTAGGAACCAATGCATTTTTTTATTTCTTTTCTTCTCGATAAAATATATTGTTTGATCAAAAAAAACCCAGGAGATGATGAAACAATTCAATATCTACATCCTGGTGAACCGAAAACCAACATTACAAACTAAAGCAATATTTTTAATCTCTTTTTTTTGTAAAAATATATTTAATAATAAGAAAAACCCTGAAGATAATTGGAAAAATCATTTTGACCTCCTGGTGATCGTAAAAAGTAACCTGGGTGATTTTTTCGTGGACTTAAACCCTCCCGAGCTCAAACTAAATATCTATGTTAAATTTCATGTAAATCGGGCCAATAGTTTGCGTAAAACTGCGTTTCCAAGGATCCGGCCATGTCTTTTTATTGTATAGATTATTATGTTGAGATTTTTTCACATTAAATTTATCTGTTTATTTAAATTAAATTTATTTATTTCAATTATTTGTTATTATGATTGTAAAATTATTAATTTAGTAATTGAACTAAAAATGAATCTAATGCAAATAGATGTCAGTTAATTAAATTACAAATGACAACGAAAATTAGAAAGAAAATAATCAAAAATTTAAACTTAAAACAGGTATTTTATTTGACAACTTGGTCTAGAGTTTTAGAATAGAAAAAAATAATGATCAAGTTATACTTGTTATAAAAATATGTAAAAAATATATTAGAAAATTAGTTGAGATAAAATATAAAATAAAATGGTAAATGAGTGGGTTAAGATGTGAGGTGATTGTTGGAGCAGTATAGAATCAATCCTGATCGGAAATTGATGATCATTCATCGTTTGGGTGTCCCTTGATGCTCGTTAGTGATTCCACATGAGTTGTCTTTTATTTTAGCTTGTTGTTTTATTTATTTTTTTATTTGTATTATATATATTGAGAGTTTTTTTTTTATTTGAGAAGAACACGATTGAGCTTTACCCTTGATTCCAGGTGACGTAGAGACCACCCCGTAAAACTAACAGGTATCAACGTTCATCACACTACTTTAAAAATTCTTTTCAACATTAGAATATTTATTGACTATACATCAATATTATTCAATGAAATTTTATCAAATTTCATTACTAATTTTTAATATAATTAATTATATTTCTTTACAGAAAAACAAGAGTCTAATTATTTGCATAAAAAATGATTAAAACTTTATTGTTTTTTATAATATCTTATAATTTTTTATTAATCTTTATTATAACAGTAAATAAATAATAAAAGAAAAATTTAGAAAATAAAAAAAAACAACTGAGTATAATTTTAATGTAAATAAGCAAGTAAAATAAATTCAATTATGTGATAGGGGCTTGCATCGGTAGTAGTACATTACACGTGTTGAATTTTGTCTGATAAAATCTTTCTGGTATATCGATTTCACAAAAGAGATTCTCTGCCTTAAAAATTCTTTCTTACTAAAAGCCAAAGCATATGTATTTTTTTTAAATAAAACCAATATGTTTAACTACTGTCTTTAATTAATTTAAATTTAATCGAATGATTATTTAATTTTTAGCAATATCTGTAATTTTCGATAATTTATTTATTTATTTATTTATTTATTAATAGTTGATAATAAAACATTGTCAATGATTTTATAGGCAAAAATTAAAAAAGAATACTTGGTAGAAAATATAGGGGTCTGAGGAATTTACCAATAGACATTCATGTCCTTAATAAAAAATCTTTAGTAAATCAAAGATTTATATATTAGTCATTGGATTGTTTAACAGACACTGATCTTCTCGATTAGCAATAGTCACGATTCACACGAATATTATTATCATTTTTTTAAATAATTTTAATTTCAAAATAATTTTATGTATTTAATATATTATCAAACTGAATTTATTTGTTACAAATAAATGCATAAATAGATGAACAAATAAAAAAAAAACAAATGAGAAAATAAATAAACAATCAAATAAATTGAATAATTTAATGATTAAAAAAAAATAAAAAAACCATTAAATAAATGAATAAATAAATAGATTAATAAATAATTAATATTTCAAATAATAAAAATAAATTAATAATATAATAATGAAAAAATAAAAAAAGCTCTCAACTTTTTTGACTGTATAGATCAATTAATTTTTAATAATGATCCTATTGTAACATAATTTAAAAACAATAATACTCAATAAAATACAAATAATTGTGCATTTATTTGTATAAAATACAATAGCCAAATGAAAAAAAAAAAAAATACATCTTCATTGGACCAGACAAAGTGGCATCATGATGACAACAAGATGAACTTGAATATAAAACCAAGTCAAAATGTAATCAAGATGCCCCAAGACCCTGTTTGTGATTATCAAGATAATTCTTTGTTTTAAAAATAAAAAAAAATAACATTTTTCAAGTCCAGAAGTAAGAAATTCCACTTAACAATATACCGTAAGAAAAAGTACCAATAGTATTTTATATCAACACACACACACATAAATGGCTTTTCTCTACGAAAAAAAAAAAAAAATAAAATATAAAAATAGCTAAGAAACAATGCTCAATGTTTGACTATCATATGTATTTATAAATTTATGTGATAAATATATTTATTTCATAGGTATATGACACTTTTAAAAAATAAAATAAAAATAAAAATAGTCACGCATATGAGGTGTAAGTGTGTGTGTGTGTGTGAGTGTGTGTGAGTGTGTAAAACTGAAGACTAAAATTCAAGTCTTATCGTTGCGTTCACATCCGCGATGAGGCGAAATATATACAGAGGTGAAAGCAAGGCACAAAAATAAGTAAAAAAAAAAAATTCTGCGTTTCCCAGGGATTTGTGTGATATAAAATCAAGTTGGTATATAACGCGGAAGAAGAAATTATATATTTTTTCTTTCTCTTTGCAAGAAGTTTTCTGTATTTTTCTGTACCAAATAAGAAAATAACGGAGTCTGCAATCCAAGATGGCGTTTAATTTAAAAATAAAAAAATTAAATTAAATAAATGTATATAGAAAGTATAAATAAAAAAATAATTTGTATATATAAAAATAAAAAATACAGTGAGACTAGATATATAAATACAAAATTCTCATCGCTGAATAGCTAATTAAACAATTCCAATTTTCAAGTTGAATGTTATTTGGGGATTGGAAGACAAACTGGTCGATACATCTCGTTGTAACATAACAAAACAGGAGTAGTGAAAAAAAGCACAGGAAAAATATATATTGGATAAAGAAGAAGATTTTATTTGGTGGATCCAGGTAAGGGCTATGGACCAAATGACAAGGACGCAATTTCAACATCCAATGTGTCCAACAAAGAGCTGATAAAAAAATATAAAAAAATTAAAAAAAATATACTGAAGGACACGTTCTATTTTATTTTATTTTATTTTCGCATTTTGGTGGTTTTTTGGTTGTTTTTTTTTATATATATAATCGTATAGCCCACCAGTCGTTGGAATCTGAGATCGCGTCTGATCGCAATTAAGGCCTGGTCTTCGATTCGTACTCTTGTGAATATATTTTATTTATTTTTTATTTTGTCGTTAAAGTTTTTAATCTTGTTGTCATTATTATTGTCGTTGTTGTTTTCAACTTTGTTGTCACCAATTTAAATAATTTAATTATATAATAAATATTTTTATACTAATTTTTTTTTTATAAATTATAACAATTATTTTATTAATTGTTGTTGTATGTATTTTATTTTATTTTTTTTCAAGTTGAATTGTCGATGAATGTAAGTGAGGATAAGGTGAAAAAAAATAAGTTTGTTTCGTGTGTACACTTGATTTTATCAAAAAATAAATAAATAACAATAAAAATAATAAAAAAAAAAAAAAATACAACTTGTATTATTTTACTTTTAAAGGGGTTTTTTTTTTTTCCACCAATTCGGGAATGAACGAAGTAAATTTGAATACGACGTGGTTATATACTCTGGCAAGAATCGAAACGCGAGGCGACCAAGAAACAATGGGACATCGATGGACCACACGGGATGCTTGCAAATGGTCGAACAACCAGAGGACATGCGTTCCGACAAGGCCCTCCCTAACTTGGGAGAGGTCTCATTCTTCAACATTGGATTTTTTTTTTCATTTTTTTTTTCATTTACTTGTGTTTTTTTTATATACATTATTAATCTTACTGCAGTTATTCCATTATTATTTATTTTATAATTATATAATACTCTTTATTTTATGTACAAATATTTTTTTGAATATTAAATAAATCAACTCAATTTTTCAGGCATACACACAAAAATAAATTGGGATAAATTATAGTAAATTAATTGAAGAAAAATTTCGTTATTATTTTAGAAAAAAAAATTACTAATGATAATTATAAATTAGAATTAGAAAAATATAATTTTTATTTTGATTTAAAAATTTTTTTAATCAAAGAAAGTTCAAGTTTGTTTTTAGGAAAATATTTGATAATTAATTGTGAAATCTTTAAGATAACATGTAGAAATTTTGTCGTGAAATTTGATTTTAATTTTGTGATGAAATTAAAATTGTTACTTATAGTTACTGACCTGCTCGAGTCTCGTCGCGATCCCACGCTGTCTGATGATCGTGAGCTCGAAACTTTGAAAGATGAATCAAATAAAAATAGACGAAAAAAATTATTCAATATGAAACATTGATTAATCAAGATTTCGTTGAAAAAAAAATATATTCTCATCAGGTATTAGAAAAAGATATATAAATAATATTAAAAATATTTTATTGAATACAGAATATTTTTTAAATTATTTTTATTTTTATTTTTTTGGTTAGATGAATTGTCATGCATAGTAGCACGAGCGAGGTCGAGAAGACTGTCCGAGGTCGTAACACGTCACATAAAATATATTTTCTTCTTGAAGACTTGAGGACACGCGAGCAACGCTGGATCAAGTGAGAAAAATAAGAAAACAAGATAAACTAACAAGTTAAAAATAAATAAATGAAAAAAAAAACAAAAACGGTGGATCCCGTATAGTCTTGACAAAATAACACGAAGACACGTCACCCCGGATTTTGTGGTGTCTCTACGTGATGGAACGTATAATAATTCTCATAGTAAAATTGTCATTCCATCCTCGAGGATACCAGCTCATATTTTTCGGAGAATATCACGCTTTAAAATTTTTTTTTTAGTGTGTTAATCATGTCCTTTAAACTCGTCAACTTCAAGTTGAATAATTTCATTATTTGCATATTTTTTTTTCATTAAAATTTTTGTGTACAGCATTTAGACAATTATTGAAATGAAATTTATTGAATAATTGATTAAAAAAATGTGTATTTTTGTGTGCGTTGATGATGATTTTAAAAAAAGTAGTAAAGTCAAAGTACACACCATTAGAAAAAGGAGGCGTCTCTGGAAGACACCAAACAAGATTAAAATCTTTTTAGTATTTTACCATTGTGAGCAGAATTACATGGACTCTGATGACTGACTATTAAAAATTTGATGCACGCAAGGTCTTGGGAAAAGTGTCATTCACATGTTAAATTAACCTGAAATATTTCTATATGCATACACAAAATTTACCGTAAGCTTCATCCAAAAAATATCAAATAAAATTTAAAAATAAATTTTAAAATTATTTTCTATTGTACAATAAATTGATTGATTATTTTCCATTTGTTTTTTTATTTAGAAAAAATTAATTCAAACAAAAAAATATATATTTTTAAATTTAAAAAAAGTAAATTATTTTAATTCAACATTTTTTTTCTCATATAATACTTTGATGTTACAATACACGTGATTATATTTTCTGAAAAATTAAAATAACCATCAAACATATATTCCAGGATGTTAATAAAAACATAAAAAAAAAAAAAATAATAAAAGTTTGTAAATGAGCTAATAATGATTAACAAGGATTACTGTCAAGTTTCTTCCATTGTTTAAAGCACATTAAAATAAATTTATAATATAAATATTCATGTATAAATCATTAACTAAAATAATGATGGGTAAAAATATATATAACATAATTATGTCCACAAAAGCTATAATAATAATTAAAAAAAAAAAAAAAAATTATATATTTAAAACAACAGAATTGCTTGTTTTATTGAAAAATTTCTCGGAAATTTCAGGTAGAAATTTAGCTAAAGTTATAAACTTGAATTTACATTAATATCATCAAGGAAATATATTTTTATATTTTTTTTATATTCAAATAACAGCAAATGTTAATAAAAAAAAGATAAAAAAAATTATATAAAATAGAATTTAGGCAGTTTTTCTTAGTTTTTTTTTTTTTTTATTTTATATTTTTTATAGATTTTTTGCATTTCAATCGATTGAGACATCATTGGTATAATGTGATATTTATATTTATTTATAAAATTTATTAATAGAAGTAAATGAAAATATATAAATAAATAATTTATTTGAAATTGGCAATATTGGGTGCACATGGGGGCGAGTCGTGCAACTGAATCAGTCGATAAGATGCCTTGGCAATTAATTAATTAATTAACCGATTCGCAAAATACGCTTGGTCATGATTTCGTATCTGACTATATAATGGGTTTATTTATTCCCCTTATTCTTATCAGTATCATCATACATTTATCGTATTCGTAAATTTTTTTTTTTTTCATTCAAAAATTCTCACAGAATAATAGTTTATTCGTACTTCAAATTTTTATGGAATTTTAATTTTTTTATGTCAAATTCTAGCTCAAAATTGTACATTATTATTATTTTCTTTATTTTCTTTTTCTTACTTTTTATATTTTTTTGAAGCTTCAAAGTAAAAAAAAAATATAAAATTTCTTTTTAACATTGAATTTTTTAATTTTACACTTTTCTTTGAACTGTTTATTATTTTTTGTCCGTTGGATAAATTTAAAATGAAAAACAATTTAATGAAAATGTCATAGTGAAAATACAATCAAGCCAACAAAATTAAACTTGTAAAAAATAAATAAATAAATAAATAAATAATTTATACACATGAAAAATATATAAATTGACATTTAAATGATTATTGTTAATATTTATTTCATTTATTTATATTTTAAAGCCATAAAAAAAACATAATAAAAATCGAAATGTGTATCATACTGTCGAGTGTTATTCAGAGCTCGCGTGAGCAACACATTGGATCGATAACACAACACTGTATACACAAAACATTTCTATATGCATTTTACAAGTTGAATAAATAAATAAATGTAAAAATTGTAAAAAATATAAAATGATAAATAAATAAATAAATAAAAACAAAACAATGCTATATATTTCGTGACAAGTGTATTTCTCTTTTTTTTTCAAATTAAAAATTCAAGTACATAAAACTACTATGTATTTATAAACAAAAAAAAAAAATATAATTTTTAATTTTCTTATGTTCCCTTTAAATCGATAATTGATAATTATTAATTTTAAAAAATTTTTCCCGTTACTTATCTATAATATAAATTGATTACAGTTGAATTTTATTTTTCTTTTTTTTATAATTAAATACTTGTATAATAAAATAATAATTTGTTTATCAATTTGTATAGCTAAAAATTAATTCAACAAAATAAATAATATATAGAATATATTTACAAGTGAAAGCGCGCACTCAGGGTGGTCAGTAATAAAGAGAGGGTGAAAATTCTCGCACGTTTGTTACGATGAAATAACGAAAGGCTTATCGCCCTAAAATCAAATTTATATTTTATATATATATTTTTTTTTCTTATATAGCTATATATCAGGTCTACCCTGGCTATTTTCTACGTGAGTCTATGCGCATTGTCCCTAAAAATAATAAATAAATAAAACTTTCTGACCATTCGAAAAAAAAAAAAAAATATGTACTAGGAATATTTACTGTATAAAATATTTATATAATAGCATTAAGTCATCGACTATGGCTCATGTCCGTTTGTTAGATATTTAAATATACATGCGATCACGCAACACTATAAAAATCTATTTATTATTTTATTTTAAAAACACAAAGGAAATGAAAAAACAATATTAAAAAATTCATCAATAAATATATTGTAACTTTTAAAGCTAATAATTTAAATTATCAAAAATATATTTATATTATTCTCACGATTAATATTATATATATAAATTACAAGTCATTTTTTATTTTTCAGGTAAAAAAATATATTCACTAATTGGCTATGAAACATTTGAATGCAAATATTTTGTAAATTGTTTTTTTTTTTTTTTTTTTTNNNTTTTTTTTTTTTTTTTTCGTCAAGTTACAAGTTGATTAATTTAAACGACATTTGTTAATATGTTTTTTAATTGAAAATTGAAGTTATTTATCATAATAATTGTATAAATAATTTTTAAAAAATAAATTCTCACAAAATAGTCACAGTGATTTGAAAGAAAAAAAATAATTTTAACCATTATAGACATGAAAAATCACAGGGGATAATTTCATTTGACAGAGTGAATAATATTTTAAATTCTCAAAATAATATTTGTATATAAATATCAAAAATAAAAGGGAGAGAGAGAGAGAGAGAGAAGAGAGAAGAAATAGTTGAAAATATTCGTGTGACTATTTAACTCGCGTGAATTTGTATATTGCTCATTTTTTTCTTATTAAGTTTCTTTATTTTATAAAAAAAATTAAATATTTTTTTCTCATGGAATAGATGATTTCCTTGGAATTATGCTAATTGACGTCTTCTCTGAAACATGTGCTTGGACTCTGTGTCGAGCAGGTAACTATTATCTACTCATCTCGGTCTCTACCTCACCGCGCGTTCACAGTAGAATCGACACCAGTACGATTGGAGTTCCACAACATAACAACTGGAATCTGGAAGCTAACATTTTTATTTCGACGTGTCGTGAAGAAAGAAACTATTAAATAAAATTTTAAAAAAAAAAAAAAAACAACAACATGGATACATACCTATCATATTATAAATCCAAATAAAAANTAAATTAATGATACGACTCTCATTTTTGTTTCTATACATGTTTCTTTTTTTTTTTTTTTATTTTTATACATATAAATAAGAATAATGTTGATGTGTTTATGTGATAAATGAACTGATATTATTTAACGATGAGTTGTTGCAAGGACCACCTTGATTGTTGAACAGAAAAAAATGGGGAAAAAAAATATATAAATTTTCAGGAGTTTTCTCAATATTTAGTCAGACATTTTTAGATGATAACTTTCAAAACACTTGTCATTTGGAATGACGAGCTATTAGCTATGATACTGGAGGGAACTTCTAGTCTTGAATTAATAATTAACACTGCCTTCGACACATCCTGGATATATATTTATGTATATTCATTGATCGATCGATCGATTGATTATGTTCATATACATATATGCATGTGCGTGTTCAAATGAAATACGAATTGATGAGAATCTTGTCTCACAATCTTTTGCTCATTCATTAAAACAATTGAAAAAAATATTTTTTTATATTAATACAACTGTGAAAAAAGCTGGACAATGTGGGCGAGACTCGAGAGTGTCAACGAGTTGCAGAAAATAAATCAAATGATTTTTACTTTACTCTCATCCAAACATTAATTGTAATTATTTTTTTTTTCACCAATTAAGCACAATTTAATTCCAAGCTTACAATACAATTATTTTTATTTTCATTTTAATCCCATATCAAGGATATATGACGAAAAATAAAAATTAAGACAAAAGCGTTCGTGAAAAGTGAAAATAAAATTAAAAAAAAAAAAAAGAAAAACATGACAGAAAATTTCAAATTGAAGTTTGAACTCAAAGAATTATTTTTTTTTTTTTTCTTTATATATATTTGAAATAAAAAAAAAAAACACGCAATGCTTCGTGGCAATTTTATATAGAGGTAGAGAGAAGGAGGTGCTCGTCGACACGCGATGTAGCATGTTAACTTTGTGCTGCCAGATGATTGGTTAGTTTTATCGCGGGGCGTCAAGCAAAATTTTCATTGGCCAATGCTAACAAGACAGCTTCACCGAAACGAAATAATAAACCGCTAAAAAAGAGATAGACATATTTTATATATACATCTTGTGTTTGGCTTCTTTTATACCTCTCAATTTTTTTTCTCTCTTTTACAATATACACGTCCCACAAACGATTTCTCCACTTTTTTATTTTATTTTATTTTATTTTATTTTATTTATTTATTTTTTTTTGCCAACAGAATGCTGAACGTCAACGAATAAGGGACGACCTTTTATTTAAAAAAAATTCAACGATAAAATATTGAATAAATGGCCGTTCATTACAGTGTTTATAAAATATATATAACAATATTTATATGTAGAAACAGAATATATACTTGGATGTAAAATATATTTGTATCTCCTTTTATGTCATTGGAAACTTTTATTGTGTCTGTCATAAATCTGGATAAACTACTTTTCAACCCTCATGTGTATGTCCGGTTTGTGGATCAATTTTTTTTTTTAAATAAATATACCAATTGTCTATCTCGGTGGATTTATATGAAGTAGAGATTTATTTTTTTTTTTTTCACCTAAATACTGATATCAGTTAAATGACGATTTACCGGCGTCTGACATGTTGCAATAAACAAATAAACATATCATTTTTGTTGTCAATTTTATACTCTTTCAGGTTGTTGTTTAATTTTTATTTTGAAAAAAATTATTTTACTTGTTTTTTACTTTATGATAAATTATGGAAAAATATAATTTTTTTATTATTGTTGGTTGAAGAGTTTTATTTTCTTTTTATCAGATTGTTTTTTTTTTTTAGATGAATAATATTGTTATAATTGCTTATGATTTTATGAATTTAAATAATAAAAAAAAAATTTATTGAGAGTGAATTTTAGAAAATCATGGGCAATTATAATTGCATTTATTTAGTAAAAGTAGAACAAAGATTGTAAGTGATTCAGAAAATGATGATTTGTGGGGTGAATCGAAATTCATAAGCGTAACGATATGCACTTTCTATCTCGTTACACACTGTCTATATATTATCTTTATTATAGTTGGTTTTATAAATCGTTTTTCTTTTATTTGTAGAAATAATATTTGATTGATGGAATCATAAATTTATTGATTTAAATATTATTTTTATGATTTTTTGTTTTTATTTTGCTGTCAGTTATATGTTAGTTATTAAATTATTTATTTATTTATCAAATTATTCATTAATTTATTAAATAATAACTCAAATATTTATTTATTTATTCATTTATTTATTTATTTATTTATCCATAAATTTTATCAACAGCAATATATTTATAACAACTATATTTAATTTTTAATTTTTTAAATATTTATAATTATTTAAATAATAAATAACAATAAATTGTACATTTAATAAATAATTAAATTATTTATTTGTTTATTTGTTTATATATTTATTTATTTATTTAATTGTTTATTTATTTATACATAAAATTTATCAACACAAATATATTTTGACAACTTTATTTAATTTTTGACTTTTAAAATATAAATATTTCTAATTATTGTATCTTTAAATATTAAATAATAATAAACTGTACATTTATTAAAATAATTAAATAATTTATTGGTTTTTTTTCTCATTTGTTTGTTTAATTTTTTATTTATTTATTCATCCATAAAGTTTATCAACACAAATATATTTCGACAACTTTATTTAATTTTTAATTTTCAAAATATAAATATTTCTAATTAATGTATCTTTAAATATTAAATAACAATAAACTAAAATTTCAAATATCAATATTAGTATTAAATTATTATTATTTGTTTAAAAAACAATTAACAAATGTTTATAATAATTATTGAAAAATGTATTCCATAACAAATCAAAGAGATTCTCTAAACAAAAAATTGTATTTTTTTTCTAATAATTTAAAAATCAATTTTACAATAATTATTTATTATTTTAGTTTATATATTAATGTAAATTATTAAAAACTACAAGAAGAATAATATTTTCGAGTATAAATAGCCCTATATGGGTTGTTTTATTTTTTAAAATTTTAGATGTATACCAAAAATTTGAAAAGGGCGATGACAGATTGCTGATAAGACAAACATTGAACATGTATATACTGTTGACGAGTATAATCAAGCAGGTCTTGTTGATTAGCCCCGGTGATGTTTCACATATGTGCACTTTATACATGTGTTTATATGTATACCTGTATATACATTAACATCAGTCATCGCGTGGCACTATCCGGAAGGTCGTAAAAAAAAAAAAGAAAAAGGAAATAAAAATTCCAACTAACCATCAGTCTGGTACCTTTAGTTTATATATTTTTTTTTTTTTTAATTTTATTTACTGCATTATTTAAAGACAGTACACACAAAGCCATTATCCATATATAGTCGTGGTAAAATTGACACATTATTGTTATAACATATTTTTTTTTATTTTGTAGATCGTAATTTTAGATATGAAAAAAAAAATAAAAAAAATAAAATTCATGTATAAAAGGGATTCTCATGGTTTAAAGGATTTCTTTTTTTTTTTTTTTAAATTTAAGTATACTTAAAAATTGAATACAGATGATGCATTATTATAATTTAATTTTTAGGTAAGCCATTATTTTCATGACCTGATTAATTTAACAAAAAAAAAAAAAAATTATATTTTTTTAATTGTTGTGATAGTTTTATTTAGAGTAGTGTATTTTATTTTATTTTTTTATGACATAATATCAAGAGTAGATTAAAATTTGATGAGAAAAAAAATAAAGATATACTCTTTTATTTTGATAATAAAATTTTTTTATTTTGTATATATACTAGAAGGTAGAAAAGAAGGAAACTTAATGAGGATCTACAGAAAGGAAGTTGCAGGCTATGAGAGCTGTTTAAATATTTAAGTTAAAAATAAAAATTTTAGTTGAATTAAAAATAGTCAGTTTTTTGTGTTACTTGTCTCGGGATATTAATTTTTTTTTTTTCTTTTCATTCAAGGCTTATGCATCTAGAGAAAAATAAATAAATAAAAAAAAAGCAAAAATCAACGCATCAGTTTTAGGGTTAAAAAAAAAATAATAATAACACACAAAAATACGTGAGATGTCATGTTTGAGAAGTCGTAGAAAATAACATGACATTTTATGTGTATATGTGATTTTTTTTTTTTGGAGATTCAAGTTTTGCCATTTATATAAAATTTTTTTTTTTTTTTTCTATAAAAACCCGAAAGCGAGGTCGCAGGAAATTATTTTATGGTTTCAGGTCGACCTTCCTCCATCAGTGTGAACCTTTTTTATTTGGTTTTTTTTCTCATGATCAGGTGATTCATAAATATCCAAGATATTTAAAGATTTTTTTTGAAGATGAATTTAAAAAAAAATAAAACAAAATTATATGCAAATTTAATTATAGAATTTTTTTTTTTTTTTTTTTTGTTTGATGTTTTTTTGTAAATATTTAATTTTATTGGTTTAATTATTTTTAGATATTTTTTTGGCTATTGTAAAATCAGGTTGGGGAGATTTATAAGTAATTAAATTAGCAATTTATAATGTAGATGATTTTTCAAATGGAAATTATCAAATATATTTTTTGGCTCATGAAAAAGCTCAGTTATCTTTTGAGAGCTTTTTTGTTTTGATCTTTGAAAATTAATTAATAAAATTAATTTTAAATTACGATAACAATTGTATCAAAAAAAAATCCTTAAATTATTTTTAAATATCTGTTACTAGTTTAAATTGAAAAAAAAAAAACAGAATAAATTGTTACGATTTCTCCTTCGTGAAGGCATTTGAAATAAAAAAAAATTTCAAAAAGCACTATATACGTGTATCAAATAAATTTTCTTTTTTATCAAATAAATTTTTTCTCAATTTTAATAAAATCTCAAAGCTCATATAGATAATCAGATAATCTTCAAAAAAAAAAAAACAATCAATCCGTCTTTTGTCGACAAATTGTCGTCGGGTGATGAAATTTTGCAGAAAAAAAAAAAAAAAAAAAATTGAATAATCTAAAAATGGGTATAACAAAATGAAAATAAAAGAAAAAAAAAAAAAGAAAATGAGTGAAAGAAGTTTGCAAGCGTTATTATAAGCATGAGAGAATGAAAGAAGAGTGCTGAGAATGATAATGAAGAGATTGCTGCGATAATAGTTGCCGCGTCTTCTTTTTCACGTTGTTGTCTGGTCGTGCGTTCACGCTTGTATACATGCAATATATATACATTTATTTATTTATTTTTTTATTTTATTTTGCTCAAGAGGGCTTAGTCTTTTTTGAACTTTTCATGCAACACAGCAAAGACCCCCCGTGTCGTTAACGGAATCAAAGAACCTTCCAGGGGTTCGTCGATGTTCCGCTTCCGTCACACGTTTTTGACTGAAAAAAAAATATAAAAATAAAATGCAAAAAAAACAAATAACAAATTTCATATACAATGCACAGACAAATTTGTAATTTATAAAAACCAAGTAGTGCATATATTTAAAATTCAAATAAACACTAAAATTTACTGTCACGTTTAAACTTTCTATTTCTATTTTAATTTAGTTGAGAAAATCTCAGCTGATTTTAATCAATCAAACAACAAATAATTCATTTTAAATATATTTTTTTTTAAGCTTACAATTATCTTCCTCTATAACTAATAAATAATAAAAATAATTTAATAATAATATCAATAAAAAATCAGGCAATGTTAACAAATACATTTTCATTATTTTTTTTTTCCAACAATTTTTTATTTCTGATTTATAAAAATGATAAGAAAATAATCAAAAAAAATAAAAAAAAAGTCTATATAATACAATTTTATAAATCTGCATAATTCAATTGAATTTTTTTTTTTTTTTTCAAATAAAAATATAATTTTTATAAATCAAAATAAAAAAATAAAAATTTGAAATATTTTAAACTACATTTATTTTTTTTTTGTAGATATTTATTATAAATAATGCATATAAATATTAAAAAAATAATAACAATATAAAGATTGGTTGTGAGAAAAAAATATAAAAAAATAAAAATAAAATAAAAAAAATTTTAAAGAAGGCGGAGGATAAGGCGGAGGTAAACGAATAAGAGGCTGAACTGGAGAAAAATGTTGGTTGTGTATATAGTATTTGTGTTCTTAATTGACAGGCCATGCTTGGGTCCATGGCTTAGTGGCAGGACCTCGTTAGTAAAACTGTCTCTCTGTCTTGCAATTTTACTTGGACGGTAGTCAGAATACCATCTGTATATAACAACACATATATATATAACTTTGAGCTATCTTTTATTTAGTTGCTTTTTTTTCTCATTTTGTTTCTCATATATTTTTTATTTTTTTATCTTAGATTTCTCTTATTCCAATCGCAGAAACGTCTTTAAATTAGTTCGGACACATTATCGACGATAACGCATGCACTCTGCTACTGATCTTCTGTCTTGTTTCTTAAATTTTTTCCTTTTTTTTTTCGTCGTTAATATTGTCAACTCTTTTCTAGTAAATTTATAAACACTTGTAAATTAATCATGGATTTAAATCAATCTGCAAATTATAAAAATATATTGTAAATTAATTTTGAAAGGATAAATATATTTTTTTTAAATAAATATAACTGTTATTTAGTTGTTTAAATTTAAAATTTATGTATTTTTAAATAATAATTACTCATTTACAAGAATAAAAAAAAAGTTTCTTTTTTTTTGATCCAGTTGGAGATATAATTCTTTTTTTTTGTCAAATTATATTTAAATTTTGTTAAAAATTGCTTTAAAATAATGTAGATTAATAAAACAATAAAATTATGATAAGAAAAAATTAAAAAAAATTTTAAATTACATTTTTTTTCTAAAATTAAATTACAAATAATTTGTTGAAATTTAAATTTTTATCAAAATAAAAATTACAAAATAAAATAATTAAATCTGACAATATATAATTTCTATTAATTTGATAAAATAATATTCGTAAAATATTTCACAAAAAATTCTAAATTAAAAATAAATTTAAAAAAAAAACAATAATAATATTAAATTGCAAATAATTTGTCAAATTTCAAATACGAGTATATTAAAATGTAGTGACTGTTTGACTTTTGTAAGTTTTATATATTTGTAAAACCGGATAAATATTATTTAAATTATTCTTTATTTAAATCGCCATTAATCTAATTAATACTGAAAATAAAATAAATAAAAATTACAAAATATTAATGTAAAAAAAAATTTAATTTATGGACATTGAAAAATAATAGTGATAAATTAAAAAAAATCATGTAATCAAAAATATTAATGTTGAAAAATTAAAAAAAAAATAATATTAAGTAATAAATTAATTTTTAATTCTAGGCTATTTTTTGTAATCGATAGATCATCGAGTGAGTTGATGGTTAAGTCGGCAAGAGCCCTGCCTACAGTGCTTGTGGTATCGAGTTCAAAACCTGACATGGACTAGAGGTTCGTCGAGTCGTATCTTAGTAGAGTTATTACTTGTAATAATGGTGTTTGGGGCAAATATAATCTAGCATAGACCACGTGAACAACCCACTTGGTCTATGCCAGGAAATATTTGCCTCAAATTTCTGATACTCATTTTTATTTTTTTTGAAAAAAAAGATAATGTAACACACTTACACATATAATTCTATCGATCTCTCTCTCATAATTATCGATGACAACTGTCCTTTTAATATAAGGATTATTTTCCCATAAAATTAATGTTTAATTAGTTTTTTAAAAAAAATTATTATCCAAGTAAAAAAAAATGTTTTCTATTAATTTGATAAACATTTAAAAAATTATTACAATTTGTCTAACAACAACAATAAAATAAATTCTAATTAACTAATAAAATGATAAATAAAAAAAAAAATAATCATATATTAATTTCGTTGAATTTCGTATACCATTATATTTCATATCTTCTATACAGCCAAAACAAAGGTTACAAAAAGATCATTTGAACTTGTATATATATAGTAACCGATGATCTTCATGTCTACATGCGAGGAACAATCTGCCACTTTTTGTAAAGCCCTACTCAGCGGTGACAAAGTATATTAATTTCGGCAAAGACCAAAGTGTTTATATCCATTCAAGTATACGTGTCGGAATGTAATAACGTACTACTGCCATGGCAAGTATTGCATTTCACAGCAACAACTTTTCTTACGCTTGTTGATCATTGCTTAACTTTGTGAGTACCGTAATTGCAATATAACAAATTCAACACCTGCATATATATCCAGTGTCCTTAACCAACTGATCAACACTCATCATCTGCCAAATATACAAAAAAAAAACCAAAAGAAATAAAGTTAAAAATTAATGACCATGTTTTAATTACTTAATTTTAAAATGTACGTGCGTGTGATATTTAATTTTTTCCTTTTTATTATTTATAATTTAATTTTTTTTAACATTTTACTTATTCATCATCATTATTATTATATTTTTTTTCAAGTTCCCAGGTGAATAATTGTTGAGTGGTAAATACAATTTTTAACTGCGAGGAATTTGTGGTAACCGGGGTTATGATAATTCATGTTTGATGCAGAATATTGTGGCAAATATATATGAGAGACATAAAATGTTCTCATATAACTTATTTTTAAAATGGTCAATATATTATAATTTGTCTTTTAAACATCAGTCGTTTAAAAAAATATATTTTATTTATTCAATCTTCAGCAAGACCCCCCAATGTTTTTGGGTGACGCGTTCACTGCGGGTCCTGAGAAAGCATTGTTTTTTATCTATAATCCAATGTAAATTATAATAATTTTAAACATACAATATTTATTGATTATTTATTTTTATTATTTTATTTTTAAATAGACCTACCAGAAGTGGAAATAGTATTTGGTTTTTTTTTGTAAAAGAGAGAGAGAGAGTTATTGTGAATTTTAATTATTTCATACTTCTGTATGACAAATTGTTTGTATTTTTTTGTTGATGATTAATGATGATATTTAAAAGTCGTTAAAAAATATATGTATATGTATTCGTGTATTTTGTTTTTATAGTAGAAATTTAATTGCACGTTGTTAGTTGTTGATTTGGAGAGATTGTATCCGTAAAATAATTTTCTTTCTCATGTCTGACCAATGATTGATTTGTTCTACAACTAACTGTTTTGTATGTTCAATGAATCATCATCATTAGCTACTTTATTATGCCATTGGATAAAATATTCAACGACAGTTTTTTAATATATTCATCGAATTTATTTTATATCAATATCAAAACTAACAACTGTGATTTTTTTTTTATTCTATTTGTTAAATAATAAACATGAGGTATGGTGAAATGTAAATTATTTTTAATTTTTTTTTGGTTCTTTTGATATGTTGTCAAGTATCAATATAAAAATAAAGGAAATATATATTTATGTATGTGTGAATTAAAATTAATTAAATGTTATGAAATCAAATCAATCGAATTTTTTGAAAATCCAAAAATATCAGCAAATTGTTAACCTTGAATGAAAAATGAAAAAAAAAAAACAAAACAACTATTTTAAAATTAAAAACGAATATTGTTTGATGACTTAAAATAAATATACCTACTTGCAATATTAAATTTGACTGGAATTAATTTTTTTTTTTACAAGTTTATAATCTATTTCGTGAAAAAATTCCAGATTGTATTTTGATAAATCGAAAAAATATCAGTAAAATGTTGATCTTGATAGAAAAATAAAAAATCAAACGAAAATTATCGGTTTGAAAAACATTTAAATGATATTTATTTTATGCTTTGGAATGTACATACTTGCAACAATAAAATTACCTATCTTTGGTAATAAAAAAAATACCTCTGAAAAAGTGTAGTTGCCACCTCGATATAGTCGTTTCATAGTTTGATTCCTCTTTATAAGTATATTGTTTTGGTGGTGATTAGCAACTGGAAAAAAATTGAAATTAAATGAACTGAAATTAAATTTGTAAACTTGATGTATATGTATTTGAGTATAAGAATATTCCAGACAACTGATCAATATACACGGAGAAAAGTTTCCAATAAACTAAATTTTCGTTGAAATTTTTAAATTTATAATGTGTTCTACAAAAATTGTTAAACAGCACAATAATTTTCACTGAACCTACAATTTTTATTGTACACGGAGAGAAAAAAATATTAGGTTTTACTATAAAAAAACACTGGATTTTACTATGTTTTATAGTACCGGTGGATGTTTTGGGAAATTTAGTAACATTTATCATGTAAACAGTGAGTTTTACTATGTTTAAGAATTTTAACCAGACGTAGTAAATGTTTAGGGCTTCATGCGGTACCGAGACTAGTCTCGGTCTCGCATGCGTCGTCTCGCGAGACGCGAGACCGAGACCGAGACCGAGATCGTCTTCAGTCAATAAAACGATACCGATACCGAGACCGAGAGTATCGACTGAAAGTCTCGCCGGTATCGCGAGACTTTAAAAATTTTAGATCGAATTTTTTTTTTTTTTTTTTTTTTCGTAACGAATCGTATTGAAAAGAAGAACTGTTATGCAGTAAAATACTGCACAGTAAGACACTGCACAGTAAGACATTGACGCTACAGTCACAACGAGATATCTACAAGCCTTATGTACCTATGAAAATTGTAAAGTTACGCCAATTATATTTTCCTAAACTGATATTTTTTGTATCTGATATTTTAAAAGCAGTATTTTACTTCGTGGAAAGAGAAAAATACATATCAATGAAGAGAAAGAAAGAAAAAAATCTATTATTTGTTTATGGAATTTCTAAAGACTTTTGTCTAACTACTTCATTGATTTTTAAAATTTAAAGTTTCAACTTTGAACATTTTTTCTTTTTATATTTTTTCGGAAAAATTATTTTAAAAATTCTAAAAATTATTAAATTATGTTATAATTTTGTATGATTTAATTTATCAATTTTATTGATATAAAATATTAATTAAAATAATTCAATATTTATTTTAAAATATTAAATAGTATAATATTAATTGTTTTTATTTTATATGAATTTTTAATAAAATATTTATATATTATTCAATCATTTAAATGATTGAATAATATATAAATAAACCAATTGGTTTCCATTCTTTTATATTTTACTTAACGAAAAAATATTAGTATAAAAGCGAGACCCGGCGATACTTGCGAGACGAGACCGAGACGAGACCGAGACCGAGACCTAAAATCCTAAAACTGCGAGACCGAGACCGAGACCGAGACCTGGTGCGAACATGCGAGACCGATACCGAGACTCGTTGAATCTCGTCTCGTCTCGTACCGCATGAAGCCCTATAAATGTTATAATACTTAATCGTAAAAATGCCCATGTTTAAAATAAAAAGTACTATGTTGTATAGTTGAAAATATATTTGATCGAAAAATAAAAAAAAAAAATTATTGTGGAAAAATTATAAGTGGAAAAAATATATTTATTGAAAATATGAAAGTATGAAAGTAAGTATATACTAAAATCAAATTTAGAAAAAATTTAGAAAAGATTTAGAAAAAATATAAATTTAATTTAAAATATCTTCAGTTTTGAACATACTTAAATTACATCTAGACTTTTATTTTTAATTAATTGTATTTAATTAAAAAACAGTTATTTTCAGTTAAGCAAAAGATAAACTGCAGTTTAATAAATATTACGTGTATATTTTGTTTAGACATAAGATCATTTTTTGTTTAGCGAGTATAGTATTATTATCTGTTCCTTGAGACGATAAAAAAAAATACTATTTGTCTGCATTTTTTTTTAGATTTTATTGTACTAAAATGCATCACGATGGAGTAGATATAAATTATATGATTAAGTGAACTTGTATTTATTTTAATTTTTAATTTTTTTCTTATTATTTTACATTTTTTGTATTTTTTTGTATACTTAAAAAAAATTATATCTATTCTGTCGAGGCGCATTACATTAAAGTATTGACTATTGTTGTATACCTAACTAATTATAATAATCATTAGTTTTCTATAATATTCTTTATTCTTAAGGAACTTAACAACGACGCATTTTAGCTGACTAAAAAAAAACCTTATCATGTTTTTTTACTATTGTTGTCAACGACTATACAAAATAGGTGACGAAGCGTTGGAAATTCCATCCCCACAGGCAAAATCGTCGAACTCAGCAAAAAACTCTGAGTAAGGTAACAGTATAGCCACGAACGACGTCAAATTTATCCTGATAATACTCCTAACACTGACGTGTCTGTTCTAATGACAAGTTATGTGCTTATCTTTTTCCAAATTTCTCTGTTAATATAAATACGCCCGACTCACTATGCTAGTCAGTTAGAGTCTTTACAAAGTTACTTGGATACGTTTATAAAATTAACAATAATTATAAGGTAAAAATAATTATATTTTTTCCACTTGAGCTACGGAAAGGAACTGGAATTATATGTATTATAATTTTTGTTTAAAAGAAAATAATTTTTGTTAATCGTAAAACAAATTTTATTAGTAGTTGAATAATTTTTATCAACCAGCGCAACAATTTTTACTGTCCAGCAATATTTGTTGATTTTCTAACAATTATTGTAGCGCAGTGGAATAGATTTTGTTCTGCCAGCATAGTAAATTTTCCATTTCTTTCATGCAAAACCGAACGTAATTCGGAAGATTCGGGAACTTTCGATATGACTGCTGAATTGCCAACAGCTGTCCAGTTAATAACTAATGCGCATCTCAGCAGTGAAAATTATTTATAAAAAAATCAAATTATTTCAATAACAAATAATTATAAAAAAAAGTTAATAAATTTAGTAAAGAAAAATTAGCGTAACGTTTAAAAAAGGAATCACGGAAAAAAAAAATAATATTGTCATGTAATTATAAAATCTAATTATTTGTGTAAATAACATAACCTCCATGACTTCTTGACACTTCTTTGTAGTGAAAAAAAAAACATTATGTCATTAATAAATAACTGAATAAATAAATGTATGTCAATGAAAATATAATCACAAGAACTACAATTTATATTCTATTACTCTCCCAATTATTATTACTATTATTATTAAATATTAATAATAATAATTATTGCTGGTAAAACAGTTTTTATTAAATTTCCATTTGGCAACTTTTTTACGGTGCTAGCACAACAATTTTTGTTGGAAACTTTTCTCCGTGATGCGTAATAAAATACCAGATTATATTAATATACTGTAAGATTAGATAAATAATTTAATACAAAGTTGGTTTTTTTTAAAAAAAAAAAAGTTTCAGAGTCTGGAGTTAAAATGAAGGCAGCAGTGAAAGTCAATGTAATCACAAGCATTTTTTATTTATGCATGGATCTATTTGTCATCAATTTTGCATGGTATGAACTTTATTTTATTTTTCAATGAAATTGACTACAAAATTTTGATTTAAACAATAATTTATGTTAGCACAACGGAAGCTATCAAAATTCCTAAACATTTCGCAATTGGTGCTGGTATTTCTGCTTATCAGGTTGAAGGAGCTTGGAATGTTGACGGTAAATATAATTGATTATATAAAATATAAATGGAAATGTTTAAATATTTATTTGTCATTTGAAAAAAAGTTTCTTGATGACGTAAAAATTTTATGTTTCTAGATAAAGGTGAAAGTAATTATGACAGACTCTTTGCAAATAATACACAAAATGGTACTGTGTCATGTGATTTCTATCACAAATATAAAGAAGACATACAAATTGCAAAAGATATTGGTGTAAGTAAATAATTATTATCGTGCAAAATGTAACATTATAAAAACTAACAATTGTTTTTTTTTTGGAATCAATATAACTAGTTAAAACACTTCCGAATGTCATTGAGCTGGACACGAATTTTGCGGACTGGACGTCTCCACCATATTAGCAAAACTGGCTTACAGTTTTATCATAATGTTATTGATGAAATACGAGCAAATGGAATGGAACCAATCGTAACAATTTATCACTGGGATCATCCTCTTTTTTTCGATCAATTTGACTCTTGGTTAGATGAACAAATGATCGATTATTTTGCAGATTATGCAAGAGTCGTTTTTCAAAACTTTGGTCCAAAAGTAAAATTTTGGACAACAATCAATGAGCCAAATTTATATTGCTCTCGTATTTTAAGAAGTAGCGTCAATGGTGAGATTGAAAATTCATAAATTTAAACAACAAAAAGATCAATTAAAATAAATATATTAATTGGGGTTTTTGGTGTAGCTTCAGAAGAAAGAAAGTTTAGATGTGGATATACAATGTTAAAGGCACATGCAAAAGTTTACCACTTGTATGATGAAGAATTTCGAGCTTCTCAACATGGTAAAATTGGTATTTCAAATGCTTGCCAACCTGCTATTCCTGTAGATTCACAGAGTCGAGCTTGTAGATTTACTGCATTTGATGATGAATGTGGATGGGCATTACATCCAATATTTTCTGAGAAAGGAGATTGGCCTGAATCTATAAAATCACTTCATTATCGAAATAGAAAGTTTCCATCTTTTACACCTGGAGAAATTCAATACATTAGGAAAGAATTTTCATAGTTTAACATGAAATAAATTACTATGACAATTGAGTTTTAAAAATTTTATTATTTTTTTTTCTTTTATTGTTTTTAGAAATACTTCAGATTACTTGGGTCTCAACTACTATACAGCGGATTTATGTCAAAACGAACCAAATTACATCTGGAGAGCAAATAGGAATTTTCAAATGAGAATATTCAAAAACAAAACATGGGAGCAAGAAGATGATTCATTTGTTTACGTGAGTATATGCTTTTCCAAATAATTGTGAACGTACTTTTTAAAATTTTTTTTCATAGACTGTTCCAGAAGGATTGAGGTTAGTTTTGAATACAATCAAAAAAGAGTACAATAATCCATTGGTGTATATTTTGGAAAATGGATGTCCAAACAATCAAGGATTGAATGATGTTAGAAAAATAAATTATTTGTATTCACATATGAAAGCAGCAATCTTGGCCCGAGAAGTTGATGGATGTAACGTTGAAAAATATATGGTTTGGAGTTTTCTGGATAGTTTTGAATGGGGAAATGGATTTAAGTGAGTCAATATCAATAAAAATGCTCTATGATTTTCATTATGAATACATGTATTAATTATTTATGTCATAGCAAAAAGTGGGGATTAGTCCAGGTAGACTTCAACAGCGCAAATCTCACGAGAACACCACGACTTTCAGCAAAATGGTTGAAGAAAGTCATAAGAGATCGTGAATTAATAGAATATCATGATGAAATGGAGCTTTGAATTACCAACTGATTTTATTTTCTGATGTTTTAATATTATTCAAAAAAAAAATATATACTTAATGATTTGAAATATTATGATAATTATTAATAATCATCTATAATAAATAATAAATATAAAATGATCTAAAAAAACTAAAAGAATATAGCTCATTGTTAAAAAAAAAAAAAAAAAGTTAACTTGATTTTCAATAAAATTGTAGTAAAAATAAATAATGTTGATTAAAAATTATACCTTTTTTTTCTTTTCGATATTAATTTAAATTATTTTATCGTTTTATTTTAATTTTTATTAGAGATCAAATTTCAATGGCAAATTTCTACCTTGAATTTTTATAACTTGAATTTTCATCGAACTACAAGTACAATTGAAAAAATTTAAAAAAAATAATAACAACTATTTATCATAATTAATAAAAAATTTCGAATAAAAAATTGAGTGGTAAAATTTAATATTTAATTTTTCAATAATTAAAATTTTTAAATTATGGATTTTTAATTTGATGTATTTATAATCCATGAAATATTATTTATAAATAAAATAATATTTATTACAATTAATACAGGATGATTATTAATATACTAAAATCATTTTGATAAAGCCTAAAAATTATAAACACATATTTTTTGATAATTCAAATAGAACGATCGTGAAAGAGATAAATTTCAAGATATTTAAATTTATATAAAAAATTCAAGTTGGCCCTTGACGAAAAAAAAAATCAAATATAAATAAATAATAATTAAAAAAATAAAAAGAATAATAAATTCAGTAGCATCAAACTCCGCCTCTTGAATAAAAATTAATAATTTACCGTAATTATCAGTCGACCGTATCCCATCCTTAATTCAAAGCGTGTCCTTCTTATTTTATTTATTTTTTTTTTAAATTTCAAAACACATTTATATATTAATAAACACATATATGTATGAATTGATTTTGTTAAAATACAATTGGTATATATATTTATAAGCATTTATTATTGCTTGGATATATATTAAATATTTTTTGTCAAATAAAATTGAAACTTTATTTTCTTGACGAGAAAAGAAGAAGAACATCACAATATATATATAATCTCACAATTATACGTATAAATATATAACGTTTCTTTTACCTGTTTTTGTATTCATATCGTGTTTTCTAGAAAAGACAAAAAAGGAATGAGAATAAAATAAATATATATATGTATAAAAAATCAGAGAAGAAAAAAATTAATGTCAACAAGATTTAGTTTAGCCAAGCATCCACAGAACTTCTCAACATTAAATTGTCTTTTGTTTTTCATATTAATTTTTTCATTTTAAAGAAGTTTAAATTTGTTTAAATATATTATTGTTAATGATTATTTATTATTTTTATTTTTATTTGTAATATGATTTTATTTATTTTCGTCTACTGGCTAATTAATTTTGTAAAATTTTTTTTTTACAATTTAGCTAAACTTGGTGTTTTATTTATAATTAACAACGAAATTTTCAACATAATTTTTGAATTATTCTTTGAATAATATCTGAATATAATGATACTGTAGTTTTTATAATTTAATTACAATGATTTTTATTTTTTTTTGAATTTTATATTTTGATATGACTTGTGGAAAAAAGTCGAGAATTTTCCTTCCAGGTCACGTTCATCAAAAAAATATTTCTAAACAGAATTTTCATGAAATTATGCTTCTAGTATTTAGACAATACTAAAATATAATTATCCTATGAGTTTCAGAATTTAATTTCAATTATTTCTAACTTTTTTTTTGAATTTTATATTTTTTAGAAATTTTATACTATTTGCCAAAAATCATCATTGTTGTTAAAAATATTTCTACGCAAAAATTTCAACTTAAAAATTCACTTTCAATTAGTTTGACTATTTTAAATACATTATATAATTACCAAAAGAATTAAAAGTGAGATGATACTGACCAATTTTCAATAGAAAATAACTAAATGAAAAAAATAAAAATTAAATAAACAATTATTCATATAATAATGTCCATTAATTATTTAAAAAAAATTTTACATTTACTAAAAAATATAAAAAATAAATAAATGTTTAAAAAAATAATAACAAATAAATATTTTTATATTTTATTTTTATTTTTCTATGCTCGTACATGTTTAATGGGAATATAAATTTGATCTAACAAAGATCTGTGATCAAAAGTCGTAAAAGTATATTATACCTGAACAACACTCCTGATTTTTCCTCAAAAAGAATTTTTGAAAACAATGCAAGTTGACATATTTCTTTTTTCTACGTGCATGTTTTTTATTTTTTTTTTTTATTTTGTCGGAATGAGCTAGGGATGTTGGTTCACCCCGACCCCTGTGCTTGTCTCCGTGAATTTTCTCGAAGCCTCTAAAAGTGATTTGTGCTAGATCCCTACAAATAAAATAAAAAAAAAATATACAATTCCTGATTTAAAAAAAACCTCGTTTTATATATTCGAGGAAAAAGAAAAATCTTTCAAAAGACCTTTTTTTTTTTTTTGTCGTCATAAATTTATATATTTTTATAATTAAAAATTATAAATGATAGTCATCAGTCTAGACAACATCACCTCTAAATTATTTTTACCTAACAATATTTAATTTTTAAAAAATGAATGAAAAAAAGGAAAAACAATTTTTCTATTTTGTTTTTCCTTTGAATGAATGAAAAAAATAATAAAAAAATAACTTTTTTTCCAATTTAATTCTGTGTTTTATGTTATGATTATTTATGTATAAATTTTGATAAATATTGGAGACGTTCAGTTGGATCTAATACTCAAGCAAAGTCATTCATTTAGTAGGCTTATTATTTATTTTTTTAAAATGACAACGAATGATGATACACCAGTATGTATATATAATATCGTATATTAAAATCAGTTGCTACCTATATCCATTTAGTCTGACCGCCAAAATAGATGGAGCTCGTTACAAATGAAATGGAGTTTATAATCAGTATCTCGTCTCTGGTATCTGACCGTCGTTTATCGTTATTTCTCTTCTCTATATGCTGCAGTATAAGAAAAAACAAAAAAAAAAAAAATAAACATACCTACTTGGTTTTCTTATTATTTTTTTTATACAGCAGCAAAAAGCTTTGGATTCTTTTCTTTGGTTCATCGAGTTCCTCGTACTCGTTTATATATCCCTCGATGTATTCCCGCCACCTGCACCAACATCATCCGCCTACAACACAAAAAACACAACCAACTTTAAACAACAATAAAATTATAATGGCCGCACGTTAAGATATATCCACGATTTATTATTGCTCCCATTGTTCATAAATAGATTCAAGCCTTATATTTAAACAATATATTGAATATTAAATTCTCATAGACAAATATATATTATATTCTTTATTTATTTATATTATTTATGCGTATGTTTATTTATCAAGATAAAAAAAATAAATTTAAAAATAAATCAACTTTAATTGAACGAGCAACAGCTTTTATTTGAATTAAAAAAATTAATGATTTTTGGGATTTAATTAAACAAGTGTTTTTAATAAATAAAAAAAATTTAAAATTTAAAAAATAATTTTTTTTATTATAATAAATGTTTTTTCTTTTTGATAAAATAATTTAAACATTATTAATTTTACCTGAACAAAGTTCATTGATTTTTCTATCAAGTTAATTTTTTTTTAAATAAAAAAATAATCAATATTTCTATTTAATTTTTTTTCAATCAAATAATGGAATTATTTATATTTTTTTTTTGATATAAAATTTAACATGTATATTTGCATATTATAGTGTAGAATCTGTTCTGAAAGTTTACAAGAATAAAGGGGCGTGGGTATCGTCTCCATTGGCTCGAGATTCAAGGTATGCTTGCATTAGCTACTCACTCGGTTCGCGGATCGTGATACTGTAGGCACTGTATATCTCTCAGTACACACACACATACACATACACTTTAACCATCTATATATATATCTTTTTTATTTTATCTAATTTTTATTTTGTTGCATACCATCATCACCATCATTGCACCACGTGCGCCCTCAATGATCTGCCTGAACATTTTTTTGTCTTTTTTTTTTTTTTTTATATCTCAAGAAGATTCATCATGATCTTCCTTCCATGAAATTTATAAATAAATATTTAAATAAATAATATTTTTTTTTTTTTTTGTATAAAAAATATCTATTTTTCCTTTGTCTTTTATTATTTATTTATTTTTTATTTTCTAGTCAACAAAAAAATCCATAAACATGTAAAAAAAACAAAAAAAAAAAAACACTTTTTTTTTAATTTTTAATAAATTATAATTATTAAAATAAAAATAAAATATTAACATCATAATTTCAACACTTTTATATAAATTAATATTATTATTTTATATTTAAAAAATTATTAAGGCTATATATTTTTGTAAAAGTTTTTACCGTTTGTCATTGTCCAGTGTCCAGTATAAATAAATAAAAAAAAAAAAAATTTTAATTCACGCTCGCGCGAACTTGGTAATTAGCAAGAGTCTCGTCCAAATGACGATGATAGTCCCACGACCAAGTCAACGACGACAACCTCCCCATATGCCGCATCAGTAAGATTAAAATCTCACTCAGAGCTTTTCACGTGTAACGCTGAGTAAGCCAACTTAAAAATAATTCTGGCCACTCAAATAATGTGTTGTGTCTATGTCGTTGAATGATATTCATGTACACATGTGACTTAGTTTGAGAAAATAATAAATAAAATGAAATAAAAAAAATTATGTGCGTGCTGAGGACGCGATGCGATGCGATGCGTTGTGATCCTGATCGAGTGAATGGGGATCGTTATCTTGGCGGGTTGGACGCGTTGGTCATGCTTGGTTTCCCGCGAAACCGTCTCACCTGGTACTTTTATTTTTTAATTTTTTTTTTTTTTTTGTCTTTATTTCTCACCGAACCGTTTCCAAATGATTCATAACGATCATTTTTAAATTTACTTTTTAAAGCCATATTTTTACTTAACAAATTTTTTATTTTTTTTCTATTTTTTTTTTTTTTTAAACAACAGTTTATCAATAGTTAATAAAAAAAATTTCAACTTGTAATTAATCTCATGTACATAAATAAACAATGATAATAAAAAAAAAGTAAAAAGTTTTTATAAATTTTCTGGAAATATGATTTCAGTTTCGCTTGGAGAATCTTGACAAAGTACTTTCGCAAAATTGCATATACAATTGCACGTGCTCTAGTTACTCAAGCAAATGATTTTTATTATTTTTCATCAAAATAAACACCATGATTTTCATGAAAAAAATAATAATTAAAATATGAATTTTAAAAAATTAACTGAGTCAATAAAAATAATCTATAAACTATGATAAAAATAAAAATAAAAAACTTTGAATTTTGATTTTTTCAAGGATGGAGTATAATATTATGTTAATTTGCAGTCAATATCTAATAAAATCATAATTACAGTAATTACAAAACGATACTACCCTCCTGTTATTCCTGCAGCTATTTCTCTCTCTCTCTTCCTATGAGAATTTTTTTTATATAAAATAAATAAAAAAAAAAAATCATATATACAAAGTCAGGATATGAAGAGAATTTTGCAAGATTCAAGGTTTCTGACAGGATCGAGTATGTTTCTAACCTGCGGCATTTAAAATCTTCTTCCTATTTTTTTATTTATTTTTCTACTCACACAAATTCACCATGTGTATCTCTTTTTTGTTGCAAATATTTTTATATTCATAGTTTTTATATATATTTATTTATATATATTTATTTTGTTTTATTTTTTTTTTCTTCTCTATCCTTGGAGTCATGCTGCTTATCATAAAATATGCTATGCAAGTGAAGAGAAGACGCTGTGCTGGCAACCACCCGGGGCTGACCACATAACATTATATGCCCTTCGTTTATGTCGTAAGCTCCTTTTTTATTTTGTGTTATTATTATTAAGTTATTTTTTTTTTTTTTTTTGAAATTTTATTGTTGTTGGAGTTCTTTTGTNTGAATGTATATCGTTTTTCTTACTTCTTCTCTCTGCTCGTTGTTCAACACCTTACTTTGTTACTTTTTTGCAAGCAGGCTAACCCCCCCGGCCAATTGGAAATTGTCCCTAATAACAGGGGAAGATTCAAGTGCGTCCACTCCTATCGTTTTGAATTGCAGTCCAGTTTTGCGTGTGTCCAAGAGAAATATGCACTCAAATGCGATGAGCATTGAAGATTTTTTTTTACTTTTCATCTGTAAGATGTTTTTTTTTTTTCACCTCAGGCACAACAAGTTAGCAAATTTTTTTTTTTACATGCTCTAGAATTTAATAGGCTATTTTTAAATATAAATATTGTCATTTTTATTTTGAAAATTTAATTTATCAATAATTAAATATAAATTAACAATTATTATTTAAAATAAAGCCAAAAATTATATATATTTATTTAAAAAAAAAAACATATTTTTAATTCGTATAATTATATCAATAAATAAAAATAAAAAAACCCAATATTTAGTATTTTTTTTTTATAAAAAAAACCAAATTGAATATCAAAATTTTGTAATAATAAATATAAAAATTATCGAGTCGATAATGCCTAGCATTAAAAGCTTTAAATATTCATCAAATTTTTATATAAAAAAATAAATATAACAAGATAAAATTTTTTCAACATAAAAATAAAAATGATATTATCTTAATTTATATTCTTAATAAGACGTATGTATATTACCGTTAATTTAAAAAAATATCACGCAGTAATAAAAACATGATTTCATTGGTTCTCTAAATGAGTAAATATATTTTTTTTATTTAAACGTGTGAAAATCATTTGATAATTATGATATTATAAATTCAATTAACACTATCAGGTATAAAAATATATATTTTATATATAAATACTCGTTATTATATTTATTTTTCCTGATGATATTTTTATTTTTTTTGTTAATTATTAAATGACAAAAATGGTAAATAGAAAACGGTTAATTCAGAGGGTATATTTTGCACGGTATAAATATATATTTTTATACTCAAAGGTTAATACTAAATATGGTCTCAGTGTGCATTAATAAATGCATTGCAATAGTTCACATGTAATAGTATATGAATTGTATATATGGTCATTTTCGTTGAAGCAGCACCAACAGCACCAACAGAACCAACAGCAGCAGCAAACTCTGATGGGACACAGAGCCACGCGTGCACGGTGCGTGATATCATACTGGACGCATCTTAGATCTTAACATTGATATCAAGCACGCATATTACGCGCGGGAAAAAACAAAAAAAAATATATATAAATGTGAAAGAGAAAAAAAAAAAAAAATATAAGAAGCAAGAAGGGAGGCCGAAAGAGCAGATGCTAGGCTTCGGTTTGAGACCGCAGGGCTTACCGTCGCTTCACTTAACTTATTTTATTCCAACGCTTTATCGTAATGTATATATATGCATATATATTTATACAATATTAATATCATCATATCAAATATTCATTGTGATTATTGGCAGTTAAATATGAAATATAGATATAATTTATTTTTGAAAAAAATCTATTTTCTTTTTTTATTTTTTTTGAATTAGTTTTAGGATGAAAATTATTATTTAGCATGAAAATATTAACAGCTTGATTTGATGTTATTTTAGACTTGTCAATTGTTGTTTAAAAAAAAATTAATTAATTAATTTTTTTAACGCAATAAAGCATATTTTTTTTTTAATGTAAATTTTTGTGTGTAATTAAAAAAAAAATTGATGTGTTAAAAATATCATGTTGACTAATGGATTTTGATAAAAAAAAATTTCAATAATTTGACAATTCACTTGCGGTTATTCCATCTATTCCAGCAAGACAGTGAGAAATATTTGAAATACCAATTCGACAAATGCACGAATCCAAGACAAAAGGGTGCTAACTCAAACAGATAAATTCCAGCCAACAAAAAAAAAAAACCAAAAAGAACGAAAAATAATACAATATTTTCGTTCCAGTTATTCCAGAAAAAAAAAAAAACAATTCATTGGAGTATATAAACCAATTTCATACACAAACAAATACAGATTCGCGTGTGAAAAGTATTCAATTCATGAAGACATTACTTAAGAGACTTTTTTTTTTTTTTTTTTTATCATACCTTTAACTTCCCCCCGTCACCTTTGGAGTATGTGCACAAAGAGATATGTTGCAATATCTTTAAAATAACCAATCGTAAAACAAAAGTGGCCATTCGAATTGTTTTTTTTTTTTATTTTATTTTTTGTCATGTACACTTATATAGAAGTATACAAACACCTTGGCAACTTTGGTATTCGCGGAATGAAGGTGTTGGAACTTAAATCCTTTTTCGAGGTGGATAAAAAAATAAAAAAAAAATAAGCAGATGATGGTAACTCACCCAAAGGGGACACTGGTTAGTGTATAGTCATTCTCATTTTTTTTTTTTTTTTGTTTGTCTTGAGTCTTGAGTGCAAAAATAATCGTTAACTTTGTTCCTAGCCGCGTGTCTGACTTCATCTCTATACAAAATTATTTCCACTTTTTTTTTTTTTATCATTTTATTATATACTCATTGCCAATCTACACTTTGTTTATGTTTATATATTTTTTTTTAAAATCAGCAACGATTTGTCGATGGAATTTCGTTGCTAGTTTTGTTTTTCCATGTTTTTTTTTTTTTTTTTTTTTTTTTGTATTTTTAAAGCATCGTATTTAAATCTTTTGTTTACCACTTTACTACTCTTGTCCCCATTAAAATTCCAATCACAAAAGTTAAATTATTGAATTTATTTTATATTATTTAATCGAGTATCAAACATCTTAATATATGATGATTAGCTCTGGTTGATTGTATCTTGTTAAATTCTCAAAATAAATATATAATTATTATTATTTTTTATTTTTTTATATTTCTAATAGGATGTAAGTTATTTTTATATACAAAATATATTTTTTAAAAATATATTCAAGATTGATCAACAGCATTTTTTTTTTCAACTTTTTATAAAAATATTTATGTGTGTGTTTGTAATAACCGGGACAATGGGCCAAGACAGGATGAAAACAAAAAGGAAATGCTGTAAAGCTATACGCCTTGATTACGCTTGGCTAATTACAATGTAGAGTGATGGAATAAATTAACATTTGGTGCTTGGTTTTTTTTAAACTGTCATCATCATCAAGAACAATATACATTTTTGTTAATAATTTATTCTTTAACTAAATATTTTAATTCATTATTAATTTTTAATATATACATGTTTAAAATTTAATATTTTTTTCATCAAGTTTAAATTGTAATTATTTAATAGGTTATTTTAAATTTTATTATTATTTTTTTTATATGTATTTCATTGGTTAGACACACTCGAGAAATAAAATTGTTTTTGCTGAAAAATTATCAGTCGCGTGTGATCACAGCTTAAAGATCTTTCCACAAGTCTTATACTCTTGGTATATTTATAAGAATGGTTAGAGAGATCCTCAGAAGTGTTGCGGTATTTTAACAAAGAAAGACCATAATTCAAGCAATCCAAGAGGTGTCTTGGTTACTGAAACACAAGGCGCCGATTGGTGAGCTTTTTTTTTTTTTTTGTATTTTTTCGCCCTTTCAACTTTACTATCTTTGTTTCGTGACTTACCAGTATATTTTAGTTTAAAAAATATTTTTAAACATTAACATTTTACATTTATTGTTCATGCTAAATTTCATCTAAAATATTTTTACAAAAAAAAAATGAAAAAAAACAAATGTTAAATTGGAACCATTGAGAGACAAGTAGTTCAGCCAAAAAGCTCTATTAAAATTTTTTTTTTTAAATATAAAATTACATAATTTAAAAAAATATAGCCAATAAATAATTTTAAGCAAGATTGAGTAATTAGAAATAAATAAATTAGCATTTCCGTAGAGCAAAATTCTTGCCAACACGAAAGTCACGCACTTGCAAATTTACCAACACACATTGAAATCAAATTTTTGATTGTTTGTTTCCTTTGGTATTGAGTTTAGCATGCAACCATCCCTCTGGCAATGACTCGGTCTTCTTAATTTATTTTATTTTTGAAATATTATGTTGCAATAAATGTATTTTCATGTGACTTTTTCGCCCATATCGCCGTTGTCCGTTTGCAATGATTTCACCCTGGGAAATAGTCCAAGGCTCATCCTTTCACTTGCACAATTCATTATTTATTTATTTTTATTCTCTTCTTCAATTAAAAATTTATTTAATTATAACTTCATATCCTTTCTTATAAATTATATATTTATATATTATTTTATGTAATATATTATGAATTATGGAATGATAATGAATGAGTTATGAATTACGATTCAGTCAGCTGACGTGTCTATCAGTTGGATCCATCAGTGACACCACACACATACACACAAACATATTTTTTATCTCAATATAAAATTATATACATACGTAATAGTGTTTACCACAAATGTGGTCAATGTTTGCTGACTCGTCCATCAGGATTTCGATACTATTAAACTTGACCCACCAACCACACTAAATTTTCATCCACATTACAGCTCAATTTAAATTATTAAAATAATTTTAAAAATTCAAATAATTGAATTCTTTAATTAATCAATAAATAAATTAACAAAATTTGTTTTAATTTTTTTAATTTAATTATTTTTTATCAATAAAAAATAAAATATGATTTATGTTATTCAAAAATAGTGAAAGCAATTTTAATGAGAGCATAAATGATGATTAAAAGAAAAATAAAATTTCTATCTTTTAATGTATATTTATAATCTTTTATTTATAGTTTTATTAATAATTTTATTTATTTTTTTATATTTACGATTTAATCTATAATAAAAATCGTGGAAAAATTAAGTGTTAATTTACAACAGTAAAAAATTAATAAAATTCAAAGGTCAATTGGATCAATAAATTTTTTCTTTTTTTTCATACCTCACGATTGTTGATAAAAAAATATAAAATCGTGTGAGATGATAATATAAATAAATAGATAAATGAGCTTGCAAGTTGTGCTTAATTTTAACCAACAATAATTCCAAGTGAATTTGTATGAAAAAAAAAAATTCAAAAAGAAACTTTAAAAATTTTTTTAAAAAGTACAAGGGTAGTTGTAAGTAAACTAAACATAGTAAGTTGTAAAATGAGATTAAAAAAAATGAAAAAAAAAAAAAATATATCATGATGGTTAATAGAAGTTTGTGGCCTACATCGTAGACGTGTTGTTGCCAGGCTGTTATAAGTCCTGTGAACACGCAATCAGATAACACTCTCGTGCCAAAATAAAACGTCGTATTTTACATAATGTCTACGCGCAGGGCTAACTATCAAATACATGAATACATGTATACTGTCATTGTGTATACATACACTATTTTATCATACATGATTTTTCATATTATCCAATTAATATACCTGGGTCAAACACATTAACAAAATTTCGAATTTTAAACATTGAAGCGTAATTTTCTAGACGTCAAACATTATTTTTAAATTTATATATATTTTTATTTCATTTGCGGTGACTACATATACCAAAATTCTTACAAATACATGAGCTTTTATAAATGTATATGAAGGACATTTTACAGAAGCGTGGTTAACAGTCATTTCCGTGTATTTGCCCGCCAGTTATAACCGATAACTCATCCTTCTTCATATACATTTTTACTCGACAAAAAGCTCACTGATGCTTGTAAAAACACACATACATGGAAAATACAAATTTAAAGTCATTAAAAAAGCACCTGGTCATTTGAAATATTTACTTGGACTGCAATATATTTTGTGTCTCAATATAATTGACCACTAAAAAAGAAAAAAAATAAAACAAGTAGAAAATAATAATTACCTACAATTGAAAAAATAAAAAAAATCAGTAGACTGTAAATAATTTATTAAATTAAATATAATAATAATTGTAATTAATAAATGTTTAAGATGTAAATAAATATAAAATATAATAATTTACAATGTTGAGAAATAAATGAAATTTTAATTCAATGAATTGAATTAAATTCTTTTCATTTTTCAATGTATGCTAACTGCGTCTTGATGAATAATTTAGCAATAATTTAATATGAATTATCACCATTGTTATATGGTGTAAATGCATTAGTGTGAAAAGTTGGATGGATATCTACACACAGACTGTATAATCTGCCTTGGTAAAATATATTATAAATATTTCTCAATAAAAAAAAAAAGAGTACTTACTTGTGGATGGGAAAAAAAAATGTATATAGACAANGATGGAAAAAAAAATGTATATAGACAATGAAAAAGCTACCGAGAGGCATGAATACGAGAGATATTGTTATAGGGAATTTTTATAGTAAAATGTAATTTTTTTTTTTAGGGAGGAAATAAAAAGGTGATGGTTGAGGGGGCGGAGGCTTACAAAGAGTCAGAATGGCGCGATGAAACTAGACGGGCGAGACCGTTGGTCACGCAAGCTCAAGTATTTAATATATTATTGTTATTATATTTTTATTAAAGTAAATAAATATTTATAAAAATTATTTTATCTTTGTCAATTTGAGTCATTTTTCATTGCCATTATCGGCTATTATTTGACGAAGATTGTTCATCCTCGCGGTGCGTTGAAATATGGAGGTCATAACTTTTTGAATTTTTGATTTATTTATATTCAAATGTTCAAGTCTATGTACAATCTCCTTGTATAAATAAATAAATAAAATATTTATTGTAAAAATAAAAGTGTAAATTTATAATTAACTTTTAAAATTATTTATTTATTTTATATTTTTTTTTGCGCTTGGAAAATGTTTTAATGTAAAAAAGACATTTTATAATATTTTTTTATTAATGCCATCTTTTTTATTATTATCTTTAATTAGTTATTAATAACAGGATATATCCCCAACTGCATTTATAAAATTGAAAATAAAAAAAATTGTTAAATGCAAAACCGTTCATTATACGTCTATTAATTATCACTGCAATGTACCTTTATAAATCATTTTCCAACAACTCGATTTGATGATTATTTGTTTCATCATCATCAACAGTTGATATTTTTTTATTCTATAAAATTTAAAAAATTATTGCAATATGTTTTAATTATTAATTCATATATTACGTAAATTAATTTTACAATGTAGCAATAAATAATATTAAATAATTTTATAATTAACTACTGATTTAATTTTTATTTTCAAATTTTAAATTTTTTTTTTTTTTGTTAACATGTTTAAGTATTTTATAGTTAATAAAAAATAGAAATATTTAATATCCGGTATATTGTTGCATGTCAAG
>MKYW01000022.1:797801-832200 GCA_015776835.1 Aphidius ervi
AAAAAAAAAAAAAAAAAAAATTGGTTAAACATCATCATAAAATATTCATCGTAATTTGTTAATTTAAATTTCTGACTTCTGAAAATTTAAGGGTGTCAATGTGTAGTCAAACCCAATTGCCAAAAATTCATGTAAAAAAAAAAAAATAAGAGAGAGAGAAAGAGCTAATGTAGCTGAAGAAAAAAAAAAATAAAATATATGATGGGCACGTATATTGAAGAGTCCACAAAACGTCTCATGTGATTACACCTGCGCAGCTGCGAGAACGTTGAGCAGGTGAATCTTCTTCAACTCACCTGATCCAAGTTGCAGACACACAATCTCATGGTGTATTTTCAACGTTCCACACATAACAACACACTGCGTTCGTTTAGTTATATAGCATCAACCTTTCTCTATACATACTCCAAACACGACGACCGATCGAACAACTCCCAACAGAGAAAAGTGTCTCTCTCACAAATAAAATGCATATATCTATACAGCCAAGTGCATTAGCCTGTGTATGCGCAGAAGCAGGTGATATCGATCTTTAAAATCCAACATTTCGATACACACATATATCCAATTCAAATATAATAACAATAATCATAATTTTAACATTACACACATCATAATTTTGATTTTTTTTTTTTCATTTTATTTATTTTTTATATACAATATATTTATAGACAAATAAAAAATTTTAATCGATCGAATTGTATATTATTTAACTACATGTTTATTAAAAAAATAAAAATTAAATTACAAATGAAAACGAGTTCATATATATATTGGCTGTGGTTTGGTGCCTATAGCAGAGCAATCATTGTAATTATAGAGTCGGCGTGCGTCCCATTAGATTCTAGAAATAAAATCCATAAGATCGAAAAGCCATTTACTTCTTGTCCTCCTCTTGTTCTTTATTATCTTATTTTTCATAAATTTCTTTTTTATTTTTCTTTTTATATATATATTTAACAATATATGACTTTTAAATTTTGTAGAAATATATCATCACATCACCATCATCATCATCATCGACCACCAACTATCTTATAAATTTTTTATTTTATTTTTTCATCACTTCATTATATTTAGCGGAAAATAAAATGCATATATAATCAAGATAATAAAATAGCAAATTTTTTAAATGCTTATTTTTTTTATAATTATCTCAAGTGAATATTGTTGAGGATGCAAGTTGACCTTGGCTGCATGAACTTGACAATATTTCTAGATAAAAAAAAAAAAAAAATTGACATTTGATACTTGCAAAATATATATTTTTAATTAATTTAATTTATGAAATTTATTTTACTTAATTATCATGATTATTATATTGTTTAAATAAATAAATTCAAGTGTGAATTTTAAAGCGGAAGCTAAATTGTCGAGCTTTTATTGTACAAAATAACAAGTACAAGCGTGGGCAGAGGAAGAAGAAAATCTCTGGACAAGTTGTTGTTGTTATTTTTATATATAAAAAAGTATTTTCCATGATGCAGGAAGAACGTCAAGTTAACATACACCTGTATTTTTAAAATATAAAAATAAAAATATGTGGGTACTGCAGGTAGAATTGTATACACACTTGCAGATAAAAATAATTTTAATATATGTATACACGCCCAACACACGTCTACGCTAATCTAATTTACTTCGGACCAGATAAAGGGCTCGTATACCGTAACGTTTTATTTATTTTTATTTTTTTATTTTTTTCTAACTGCATATATGCAATCGCACGTGTGTGTATTTATATTATGGGAATTTGAGACGTATAGTGCAACTATACAAAGAGAATCTCGAAATGCCTTGAGACATTTAAGACAATCTAAGTAAAATATTTTAAGAATGATTTAATCTTTATATTATAAAAATTGTTTTATTTATTTTATTTTATAAAAAATAAACAATAAATAAAATTATATTTATTTTTATTTTTTAATGCTGTAATTTACTTTTTTTTTTGTTTAAAACCCCAATCTACCCTTTACCGATCGCGTAGAAAATTATGAAAAAAATCAAACATTATCTTCATTCATCCCTTAATCACCTCCCGTAAATATTTTTATATAATCGGCCCTTTATCTAACTCAAAAAAAATTATATCTCCAAAAATTCCCAGTAAAAACGAGTTTACATCCAAACCTATACCCCAATCTACCTCTTACCGATCGCGGTGAAAATTATGAAAAAAATCTGACATTATCTTTATTTATCCCTCAACAACCTCTCGTAATTATTTTTATATAATCGGCCCTTTATCTAACTCAAAAAAATGATTAAAATAAGGTGAACGTATACAACACTTTTACTAAATATTCAAAATTAATAAATATTTTTTTTACAATACTTATCCATTAATATATAACGCACAATTTTTTACATTTATTGACTTTATCAAAGGCCTCATTCTTCTTTTTATAGTAGGATAATAAGATTAAAATAAACAATAATAATAAATTTATATTATTTTTATTTTTTAATGCTTTAATTTATTTTTATTTTTTTTTTTTATTAAAAAAATATATTATAATTAAATAGAGAATAAAAAAAAGAATTATTTAAACAAAAAAAAGTTTAAACATGTGTATTAATTAATAATAAATGAGTTTGCAAATTTGATCAATTATTGCAATATATTTTTTATCGGAAAATCTGTTCATGTATCGATGGAATTATATTGCTGCAATTATTATTGATAGATATTATTTTTTATAAAAAATAATATCTGCAATGTCATGATGACAGTATTAGCAGTTGTTTAAACTGGTACTAGGTTTTTGTTTGTTAAAAAAAAAAATAGTAGCAGGTTAATTATGACAAACTTCATTTTTTTTTAAATAATTTTTCATTGATAATAAATTTTTAAAAAAAAAGTTATTATATTTGATGTCATTTAAAATACAAGACAAGGAAAAATTGTTTATAAATTAAGAAGATAGATGATTTGATGATAAAGTAAAATGTTAAGTAATAATTAATAAATGTTATTATGAAATTTAAGTAAGTATTTAGAATACCAGGTGTGTTGGGCTGATTAGAAAAATACCTGGACTTGAGTGAGCCGTCTTTGGTGACAGGTGAAATAAAATTGTAATTTAAAAAGTAAAAGTTGATGACTCTTTAAAAACATAGCAGCTAATTTGTATAAATAGTATAATTTAATTTCAGATATTTTTATAATTTTATTTTGTACATTTGCTTGAATAAAATTTACTTTTTTGAAAATTAAATTTACACAAAATATATTATTTTTATTTTTAATATTTTATTTACTAAATAATTATTTTTAGCTCATCAAATTTATTGATTACCAAATACTCATAATATATATTATTAATAAAATAAGTACTTTAAATTATTATTTTTTTAAAAATACTTGTTTTACCTTGATAAGTAAAACGGCAATATTAAAAAAAAAAATTAATAAATAAAATAAAAAGGGAGCTGTTGACATCAAAGACAGGTGTATCTTGGCACGTGCGTTTTCAACCTCATCATTTTTATTTTCTTGCACCTGAACTCATTATTTATATACCAAAGTCAAAATATAAAATTGAAAAATACATCAAACATTTATCAACCATGTCTTAAAAATTAAATAAATAACATCATTTTTCATTAGAATAAAATTGAAAAATATCAAGCAAAATCTTGTCTCTTATTTTCATCGATAAATTTTTATTTCATTTCGAAAAATCATCTCAGTATAATCATATATTGCAAATTGACTGTAAAAAAAATCCTCAAAACATCTGCTAATAATATTGAAAATCTGTATTTCAAATTGTGACTTGTTGCATTATAATTTTGATCTAATTTTCGTTATTGCAATACCATTTTATTTATTTATTTTTTTTGATTTTTTCATTTCGTTTAAAAAAAAAACCACGTATATTGCCTGGTGCAGGACTCGCGTGCTCAAGTCATTTGGGCAGGTGTTTTTATCATGTGAGTGTTTCTATCCACATATACATATCAAAAAAAAAAATAAAAAAAATACCTGGTGTATTTCCAATCGAGCATTTTGGGTAACATAAAATTCTTCAGCTCAAAATTCACCACCTTGCCTCCTTCTTTCTTTCAGCTTCAACCGCAGGTTAATAAAAAAATTTAAAAAACTAACTATTAAATATAAAAATAAACACTCAAAAGTCAAACTTAAATGATTCAATTAATTGTTTGAAGGTCGCATCAGGTGACATACCTTAATAATAAATATCCCCAGAGAATACATGTATAATATGTATAAATATATGTATAAATATGTATAAATATCATTTTTTTTTTAATAATTAAAATGATCTTTTTATTGTTTATTTATATTTTTTAAATATATATATTTTACATGATAAATATTTGCTGAAAGAAATACATCAGCAAGTCAAGATCTTTTTGGATTTTTTATTATTTTTTTTCTGTCGACTTTAACGATTATTGCGCAGTAAATATCCAAGATCCACCTGTGCATATATCCTCCTGCATATATTCTAACTGTTTTGGTTAAAACGTTACAGAACGCCCCATTGTCTTACAAAAGCCATAAACGTATTTGTTGAATAAATTTCACTCAACAAGAAAACAAAAAAAAAGATTCCCCCCTTTTTTTTTTTTGATTTATTTATATTTTTTCTTTATCACTGAGTTTTATATATATGTCGATTGTGATTTTTTTTTTTTTATGTATAGAAAACAAATTTACTCATGTCCAATGTAAGAATAATCATTGGACCTTATTTAATAGATTGGATATTTAAAATCAATGCCCATATAAAGATAAGTAAATCCTTATTTGAAGGGTAATTTTATAAATTTTATACCCTTCTTAAATATATAAAAATACAGCCAATTTTTCATGACAATTTTCCAGCCATCAAGCACACTTTGGATCAATGAATTTCCAACTTGTTTTTATTTTTTTTTTCGTTTTGATTAGACTGGATACTTTTTCATTACTGGACACTCAAGTATTTTTTTTTACATCAGTAGTTTTTATTCTTATCAAAAAAAAATCTGAAATAAATTTATCAATAATTTACAAAATTACAAAAATTAATTTTTGATGTTTTAAAATGATTGATTATTTATCACACGTGCAAAGAGTAAATTTGTACAAAAACGGAAGAAATTTAAGATATAAATCTTTGATGAATAATCGATAATCAGTTTTACACAAGACAAAATGTTGTATAATATTAAGAAGTGAATAAATAAGGGTGATTGGATATATTGCACGTAATTTAGTAGTAGAGAGAAAACTAGTGTATATATATTTCTTGGAGTTGTAAATTCTTCAAGAAGGGTGGTATAAGTTAGATAGAATATGTGTCTACCCTTGTGCTAGTTCCTGGTAATGTCGTGCTGGACAAATGTCCGGATACCAGAAGTGGAAGTAATGTATCTTGCTTGATACTTCATGAGGAAAAAGCCAACAAACAACTAGCCACCACTGGTCTTCATCAATATATCTATGTGAAGGGTGAAAATACTACTCAGAAAAATTTATTTTTATTTAGCAATTGGCTCATTTAAATTTATATATATATTATAATCAAAACACAGCATGAATTGAGGCACTTGGTTTACGCACCAGTCATGAAATAAAATTATTAAATATTTTTTAAATTTCATCAGTTAAAAAAAAAGTATACATTTTTTACTTCTTATATTAATACTGAAAAAATAATATAAAAAATTTATAAGCAAAATGATTTTTCTCCATGGGTGGCACGGTTAGCAGCCTATATATTTTTATTTTTTTATTTTTGACTGCTTGTTGTTTCACACCAGGGGTCTATACATTTGACTTCTCGTCGATGTAATTTCAATATGCAACAAAATACATTTGAAGCTTTTTTCTATATATAATCATAATTTTGTTTTTTTATTTTTATTTTTTTTTATGGATACCTTTTGTTTCCCTAGAAATGTGTTGATTTTGATTAGAGATTGATGACTTGAAAGTTGAATGTAAAAGATAATAAAAAAAAAAAAATGTAAATTAAGAGGGAAACAAATGATGTACGAATGAAGTTGGCTCGTTAAAGTTTTTTCAAAGAAATAAAATCAACGAATCATTTCTCTTTGGTTAAAGTTTTTATATTGCCGAGGATAATTATCCATAAAACATGCAATGTTACGGTAGTCAATCTGAGCTTGTCTCTATATAACAAAACTCATGTGAACATACACAAGTCATTCATGTGTTTCACATAAACTTACAAACAAATGTATGATAATTATTATTCAAAAGTATTTCATATATATCTTATTAACTTATCAACTATAAAATAACATGCAAAATTTTACAAAATTATTACATAATTTAAAGTTTTAAATAAACTTTTAAAACACTAAAATTTTGAAGTATAAAAAAATTTTTTTTTAAACAATTTTACACATTTAGATATCACCTCATAATTTTCCAATTTTTTTTCAATAAAAATTCAACAAAAATTACATTTTAAATAATTTAAACTTTAAAATAAATTAAAATATTATTTTAGGATTTTTTTTTCAATCAAAAAATGATTTAAACAATTGTTTAACAATTGAATTTATTATTAATTTTTATTTTTTTCTGATAATGAATTTTATTAATTAAATAATAAAATTGAAATGATTTTTTTTTTGATTTTTATTATTTGTAGAAATTTTATATAAAAGTGAATTAAAAATAATTATAAAAATACAAAATAAAGTGTGCTTTGTATATTTTTGGGCATGTATTATATTAATAGCAAGACCAACAGAGTTGAATGAGTATAGATTCAGTCCAGTCATTTTTTTCTCATCAATCTTATTCGATTATTTCATGATGGGCGAAAAAAAGGCATGGCAAAACGAAACAAAGACCATGGTGATGAATGTTAAAAAATATAAAACTGCATATACCAATGAAAAATAACAAAAAAACCAATTATATGATTGCTGTTGTTGTAAATGATTATTTAATGGTGATTTAATATTCATTAAATAACATTTTTTTTTTTATTTATAAATGAAAAATGTATTTTTTTTTTTTAATTTTAATAATTTATTTGATTATTATTTTGAATTGCATTCAGGTCAGTTAACTTCTCCTATTTTCAAAATTAAATTCCAAGTCGTAAAAATATTTTTAAAGCTCAAACAATATGCAACAGAAGAGTCAAATTTTATTTATAAACAATTGCAGGCGAAAAATAAACAAAATCTTTTAGCAAATTAAAAAATTTCATAAAGAAAAATTGTCCAGTTGTTTAATCCAGCAAGAAGAGAAAAATTAGAGTAATAAATTTTTCCAATACACAGTGTATTTTTTAATGTACAACTTGAAAATTCAAATTTAAAAAAAAACCACAATAAAATCAACTACAAGTATGAGAATAATTTGAAGGTCAAAATATTTCTTATTTAAATTTGTTGAGTAGTAGGCGTTGCATGTCAAAATTCGACTGGCATTAATGTCTTTTTTTTTTTTGTTTTTATATTATTTTTACGTTTGCAACTCAATAAACAATATTTACCAAAGGGTTTTACAGGTGCTCATTGGAGTTCATCATGCCAACTACATATATTGTGACGCCCATATTTTTATTTATTTATTATTTTTATTTTTATTTTTTCTGTTCTTCATTTTGCAGCGTTGATGTTGTTCTTTGTTGGATGCGAATATATGGTATTTTGTTGATGGTATATACATAAATGTCTTGTGCACCTAGAAAGCATGTCATAATCATCATTGTGTATACTGAATGTTGTGGAACTTGAAGACTAGAGAATGAATAAAGATTGTAAATTGGGCGTTGACGGGAGGTGGACCATTGCAAACACTCCCAAGTGCATCCTCGATTGAGTTGGATATAATTTATGTCATGATTTTATGTTAGTATAACTAGTGGGTGCTATACCACTTTTTCATCACCATTCAAACACTTTCATACATGAAACACTATCATCTTCAAGTTTAAATGGTTTTTTAATTTTTTTTTTTTACAAATTTTATACACTTTGGTGATTTAAACATTTTTTTTTCTTTTATTCTTTTAAATTATTTAGCTTTTATTTTGTCCAGGTAAATTATTTTGTTAAAAAAAATATTTATTTTATTATAAAATCATTAATTAATATTTTTTTGGCAAGTAGTAAAAAGCTGTTTTAGTCAGACCAATTAAATTGACAATTTTGATAACAAAATTGTGATTGGCACCGATACGGGGAAATTTACGGGAAATACGAGGCTATTACGGGTATCACACACAATGTAATCAGTCCTACACACACGATTGTAGCTGTTTACCGTAAGTTTCCCCGTAACCTGTGTAAATGTCTCCGTAAATTCCCTCGTATTCAATGCCAATAGCGTTACCGACTTTTTTTCATCAATCAGTTATATTAATTTTTTTTTTTAAACTAGAAATTAATTATATTATATATTAATCAGCTTCAACAACTTTAAGTATGAAAAATTTTGTATGTCAACATCATAATCAATAATCGAATTGTCAACATCATTTTTTGTGCGTTCATTGTCATCAGTGATCATCACGACTCATCACTATCTTCAAAGTAGACAGATCAACTTGTATGGTGAGAAATGATTCGAAGATAATCAATATTAAATGAATTAATATAGTATCGAGGCTTGCTAATCCACATTCTTTCATCCTGCCGTTATTATATTATCCAAAAAAAAAAACCTTTTACAGTTTTTTCAGATTTTTTATATTTATAAATGTAAAAAATCTGAAAAAACTGCAAAAGATTTTTTTTTTTCTTATAGGAAAATGTGGAAACAAACATTTTCGAGCGCTCTCAACGTTACTTTCTATTGTGATTCTATCATCCTCATCAATTTTATCATAAAAGTTTATCCACTATCTTTAAAGTCGACAACATTTTTTTCGTAAGCAACTTTATTTTTGTTCTTATTTTTCTAGAAATAACGGTAAAGTATGAGGTCGGGATAAATTTTTATACAATTTTTGAATTTCATTTCCAAAAACTACTGTCTTTTGTGTAAGAATTTATTTATTTATAAGCACCGATGACTGTATAAATGTCCACGTAAATTCCCCCGTATTCGGTGCTAATAACGTTACCGTTTTGATAAATAATAAATTAAATTTAATCAAAATTGAATTGTCTGTAATATTTCATCTACTTGAAAATTTTCTTCAGCAAATTAATCCTTAAAATTTAATTTAAAAAAAATATATTTAACAAAAAACAAAATTGCTATTTGTTACAATTTTAAATCATAAAAGCAAACTAAGTATATAGGCTTGTTATATTCAATGACAAAGAAAATATATATATCTACTAATGCGTAAAGAAAAAAAAAAGAAAAAAAAAGAATAAAAATATATAAAATAGATTTTAAAATAACCGATTTTTTGGTTGGCTTGAGTCGATCAACATTGGGGACCTCTTCCTGTTTGTCAACCAGTAGATTTTTACCACCTATATAATTTTCCACGTTCTTTTCATTTTTTTTTCTTTTTTTTCATTTTTATTTTTTACTATCCTATTACGTGAATAGCACTCAAACATCAGCCCTTCAACCTGGGAGTAATCTCTCCTTCTATTGTTCAACTTTTTTTAGTTTTTTTTTTTTTATTTAAAGGACAGTTTTATATTTTTTATTTTTCATCAATATATTATTTTTGTTATATTATTTCATTTTACTTTTGTATTTTTATTTTTCTGCTCTCTTGAACATTTTTACTATTTTAAGAGCCACTTTACTCTTAACCTGATGATAGTTCGTTTGAGTGTTCAGGGGCACGAGTTGTCCATATAATATTTTAAAACTCGAAAATCAAAATTTTTGTATATATATTTACCTCTTGAAATTGTCAGTTGAATAAAAGTAACAAAAGTAAAAATTGTGTGTATTATATGCCAATGAAGAATGACAATAAAAAGAACTCAGTTTGAATTCTGAATAGAAAAAAAAATATACAACTAGAGAATAGACAAACATTATAAATTTATTTTAAATTAGGTGATGCAAAATGGAAAAATTATATTGAATGTGTTTTAATATATTGGGAAAATAAATTAAAAACAATTTGTGTAAGTGGATTTAATTTAATTTATATTTTAGTTGTCAACAATTGAATCATTCTCATTGACAATGTATGGTTGTTTCATCAACAATGAACAAAGATTAAAAATAATATCATCAACTTATGTCATCTCTTGATGAAGTGTCCTTATTTGGAAATAATTTTTATCCAAAATTTTTATCTGTATTGCTGATGTTGATGAATTTATTTTAATTTTTTTACAGCCAGATTAATTATCTGTAAAAGAATTAAAATACTTGATAATAGAAGTTCCAAAACATATAATAGGACTTATAATTATAATGATTAGAACTTTCGAAATTAAACATTTAGAAATATGAAATATTTTTTATTCATTATCTTCAAAACATGACTGATAATAATTTTTGTTATATTTTAAAATCAAACGTGTTATATTGTCGTGGTTGTCGTAATTTAAGTTTTAACTGTAAATAATTCAAAAATATTTTTAATAATTGATCTTGTTTTTTTGAACTAGATGCAAGATCGCAATTAATTCTTAAAGAATTTTGGCATTTAAATAAATATAAATCATACTTTTAAATATTGACAATATAATCAATACAAAAAATATTTATTTATACGGGGGAATTTACGGGGACATTTATACAGGTTACGGAGAAACTTACGGTAAACATAGCTACAATTGAGTGTGTAGGACTAATTACATTGTGTGTGAAAACCGTAAATGTCTCTGTATTTCCCGTAAATTTCTCCATATCGGTTCTAATAACGATTTCGTATTTTTATACTTGCCATTTGAGCAGTTAATTGACATAAAAAAAGGTAAATAATTATTCTATTTTTGCTCATTAAAAAGTCTGTTTATTAATTATTTTTTTGTTTGAATAATTTTAGTTTGTAAAAAATGGAAAAAAGCTGTTGAAATAACTTGGAATAAAATAAATAATTTCATAGCAATTAGCAACGATAAATTGAATCCATCTGAATATGCGAAATGAGAAAATTAAATTGAATGTGTTTTAAAATATTTTTGAAATCAACTAAAAACAATTTGCATAAATGGATTTAATTTAATTTATATTTTTGTTGTCAACAATTGAATTGTTTTCATTGACAATGTATGGTTGTTTCATAAACAATCATAAGTGGAAAAATATTATCAAAAACATATGTCATCTCTTGATGAAGTTTCCTTATTTGGAAAATATTTTCCCCCATGAAAAAATATATATCCTGGATATACGCCATTTGGATATATCCTGGATATATCCGAGAGTGCGCTACTGGTGTTATTCTTAAGAAGTTTCAGGATATATCCGATTGGCGTATATCCAGGATATATATTTTTTCGTGGGGGTTTATCCAAATGTTATAACGTCATTATATAATTTGACAAACTTAGAACAAATTGATCTATCAGTATTGCTGATATTGATGATCAATTACTTGATAATTAATCTGCCCAGGATAAAAAGCTGCCCAGGTAGAAAATAATGTCAATTTGACGTCAACTACTAGACTTCAGAGACATCAATTGACGTCAAATTGACATTAGTTTTTACCTGGGTGTAAACAAATGATGTAAATGACTTGATATAAGTCATTGCAAAAGAGTAACTACTATATTATACTGGACTATTCAAATTTTCTAAATTAAAAAATTTAGAAATCATGGTTGTCGTAATTTTACTGAAAATAATATGAAAATATTTTTAATAATTGATCTTGTTTTTGTGTACTAGATGCAAGATCACAATTAAATCTTAAAGAATTTTGGCATTTAAATAAATAAATTATATTTTTAAATATTGATAATATTATTAATACAAAAAATATTTATTTATATACGGGGGAATTTACGGAGACATTCATACTGCAGGTTACGGAGAAACTTACGGTAAACATAGCCACAATCGTGTGTGTATGACTGATTACATTGTGTGTGAAACCCGTAAATTTCCTCCGTATTTCCCGTAAATTTTCCCATGTCGGTGCCAATAACGATTTCGATAAAAATATGTAAATAAAAAAATTGAGTTTTTATTATTATTTAAGATGGCTAGATGATATTGAAGCGTTCAATCTTGAGTCAAGAATTTCGTCTCACGATGCTTTCATCATATCCAACACATATATCAACGCTTTAGCACCCAAGGCAGGCACCCTGCCGTGTTTTTTTTTATTTTTTTATTATTCAAAAATCAAGCCTTCATATTATTTTTTTTTTATTACTTTTTATTTTTAGAATATTCGCAATTTTTTCAGAGAGAAAATAAAATTAGATCAACTTGTGAAATAATTTTATTAATCCTATATTATTTTTCTGTTGAAATTAAATGAAATCAGGACATGAACTTGAAAAATCACAATTTTGTTGATTTAATTTACAAATAAATTCAAAAATTTATTATAAATACAGAGAATAAAATCTATTTTTTAAAAAAATTATAAAAATAAATAAAACTCATCAATGCTGCAAATGAATTTGAGTTTTGCCAAGTAATCGTATCCATTAATAATATACGTCATTGATCCACCTACTTTTAAGTTTGAACACTTCTCATTATTTTTCCATTCTTCTTATAATCATTTTTATTTTTTTTCTAATTTTTCAGTTTGCCTTTTTGAAATATATTTATTCACGCCCTTTTTTTTCTCTTCATCTACATAATTTTTTTTTTTTTTTACAATTCACTCTACTCTTTTTCACTTGAAAATTGTTTTTTTTTTTGCTCTAAAATTTAATTGAAATATAAATTAATTAAAAAAATCAAAAATTAATAATCTATTTAAATTAGTAAATTTTACAAATTTAAATTTCAATTATTTCATCATTTAAAATTTCAATTTTATTGTTTTATTTTTTTGTTATAAATAAATATTAAAAACAATGTTAAATTTATGATTGATAATATCAAAATTAGTCAAGAATAATCTTTAAAAGTAATAATAATAAAATCTGACAATTACTAGATTTATCTAGTGGCTGTCAGTTCCAATCTTTTGAATCTTTTCTAAATGAAATTGCGTGCATTGACTTATCAAGAAAATAAAAAAAACCATCTACACTGTTTATTCTAGCATAATTTTATTTAAGTTTCATTAAACTCTGATCTTAAACATTTAATTCTGTGGAATTTTAATCTTAACACCAAGTTGAATGACTTTTTTTTTACATTTATATATATAATTTTCATGTTTAAGCTGTATATTTTTGTATTAAATTCAAACGATTGATTGTTGATATTATTTTCATGAGGATATATATTTTTAAATCCCCAAATTTTCCACTCGATGTGCCGATTGACCGGTTGACCCTTGAAAATTTTACAGATTGCTTAGGGTCAAGCAGCTCATTGATAAAATTTATTCGTCAACTGTAAATTTATAAATAAAAAAAAATTCTGCTATCCTTGCAGATTAATTTTCAGGCAATATATTTTTCAAGATTTAATTTGTTTTTTTTTTATTTTTTTTTATGTCTCCAGCGACTTTGTCATGTCAAGAGTATACCAAAATGGGATTTGCGTAATCCCGGTCACTTTTATGTACACAAAAAATCTATTATATCCAATTTTGTGAATAAAAAAAAAATAGAAAAACTTTCGATTTATATGTACTTCTTATTTTTACCCTAGTTTTTTTTTATTTCATTGCCCTAGTATCACGTAAAGAGTCACCCCCGTTTAACAACAGCTGTCCGAGACTTAACTTTGCATCGAAATTTAATTCACCATGAAATGAAACCGACTTGTGCTACAAATGACAATAGACTCGCGGGGATTTACGTGGCATCGGATTTGCGGGGATATTTATTTTTTAAGTTTAAAACCACATGGTGATGATACTGTTGTTGAAGCTTCTGGTGCAATGCTATATATATTTTACAATTTTTTTTTTCATTTTTTTTTATATTCATCGCTGGAATCAAATGTAAAGATGCACCTGGATTTAAAATAACCAACAACAGGTATAATCCTAGAAGGTAAACCATAAACTCACATTCAAGTTTATATATATCAAATATATTTTTCAAATTTATATTTTAAAAATATCATCCAATTATCAACAAGAGAATTCAACCATCATTTTTTTTTTTAGAATCTTCTTGGCAGTAAAAAAGCCATAGAATTTTTGTTTTAATTTGAATATAAAAATCATCAAAGTTTTATGAAAATTCACAGTGTTTGCAAGGTAAAAAAAAATAAATAAGGGCGTATGTCCCAGATGTTAATATAACAAAGACCTATGTCCGCAAAGATCATAAAAGTTGCCAAAAAATTTATTTTAATTTCAATTGATTTGATCAACGAAAAATAGGATATAAGCCTTTTTAATATTAATAATTTTATATTTTTTTTATCAAGTAAAAGAAGGTCTTAACTCCAAAAAAATATATATTTTTTATTTTAAATTAATACCTCTTAAAAATAGAAATAAATTTAAAAAAAAAATGTTGAAATGGAAAATTTGATTTATATAAAATCAAAAATTATAAAAATCATTTATATATTTAAATAATTAAAAAAATACAATAAATAAATAATTCTGCAACTGTATTACGATCAAATTTCATAAATGAAATTTAAGTATTAATTGTATAAGTTAAATTTGCATGAAAATAGAATTAATATGATATAAAATTTAATTGAATTACTAAAATTACAGTTCACAGCTAATTAATATATATTGCTAAAAACATATCAATACAATCTTGTTGATAAGTTTATTTGAACACGTCGTCAACCATTGCTTTCATTTAATTATTATTAAAATCCATATAAAAAAAAAAACAAACTCAATAATTAACTGTAAAAAAAAATTGATTAAAATTATTATTAGATAATAAGTAAATAAAATGAATATACAACTGACATATAATAAATTTACCGGTATCAAAATTAAACCAGAAAACCGTGTGTACATGTCCTGTCGTAACTTGATAATTTATGATTAATTGATATAATAAATTACTCATATACTTACTCCTTAATTTCAAACCTATAAATTCATAAAAAAAAAAATATTTTTTTATTTGGGTTTTCTAATCAATTGCATAACTTAATATCTATTATAAATAAAAAATACTATATTTTTTTTATTTTTTTTTTTATTATTTATCATTTAATTTATTTTAAGTTAAAACTTTTTTTACAATAATATCTTACACTCATTTTATACACCGTTGCCGTCGGATTCAGCATGCCTTCATACACGATAGACAACATTTTTTTTTTTTAATTTTTAATTTTTTTAATATAGTTTTCACTTTTCTTCTGTCCGACAATAACGTTTATTTATTATTTATTATTTATTTCACTTTATCCATTCATCGTAGTTGGTATTTTATTTATTTATTTATTTATTTATCTTTTATTTAAATCATATTTTACAATCTACGATCTACATCCCTAATAATACTCTATAATATAGATACCATTTTTTTTTTTANATTACTTAATATTTTTATTTTTGTTTCTGGAATATCACAAATGTTTTTTTTTTTTATTTATTTAATTTCCAATTGGCATATTCTTGTTATAATTCAATTGACATTTTGTTGATGTCATAATAATTTATATTTTATTGTGAATATGAGCTTGTTGTATTTTTTCTCTGCCAAATTTGTTAATTAATTTTTCTACAATAACGCTTATTATTGACAATCACAATATGATGTTGTTTTATATTTAAAATTATCTTCGATTTTTTTTATTATATTTATAGGTGACATACATATCTGAAAAACATGAGCTTTTTCATATTTTTTATTTTAAATATATATATTTTTTTATCAGCGCATTCATTCATTTTTCATTTTTAATACTTTGACTATCTATATAAATTTATCTTGATTATCCAAATGATATAATGCACAATCACTTATTTTCTGACGGTTATTTACCAATAGAATTCACTTATTTTTTACTTTATATGTTTTTTTTATTTTTTTTACTATTGATGTTGCAATTGTTTTTTTCTTTATTTTAAATATATATATTTGTTTTTTTTTTTTGCTGTGTCAAAAATTGTTACNATTTGTTTTTTTTTTGCTGTGTCAAAAATTGTTACGATACAATAGACTCTAGTTTAATATAAAAATCACACGTAACGTTATGATGACGTGATTTTAATGAAATATTTTCATGATTTTTTTCTGACGGGATTTCATGCATTTTTTTTGACTAAAAAACATTTTAATTTATAATATTTTAACATTAAGAAATGACCAAAGTATCCGATGACCACTCAAGATAACTGATATATAATTTTTTTTTTATTTTCTATATTTGCTAGCCGGTAAAACACACGAAGAGGTAAAGCACCAAGCGAACAACTGCCCTGCTTATAAAACTGTATTAAAATTATTTAAAAAAAATTTTTTTTTATTTCATTTATTCTTCCAATTAATCTGCATTTAATGTTTCAATTGTTTATGTAGTTAATATATATCTTGCAATATATTTTTAAAATAAAAACTTCATTGTTGCTGCTGCTGCGAGAAACCAAGACGAGAAAAAACAAAATAATAATAATAAATAAATAAAGATAATAAAAATAAAAAATAAAAAAAAAACATGAATAAATAAAAAAAGATACAACGCGAGTTGAGCAGCCGTCGCATAGTGCCGATAAAATCTTTGCTCGTTACCTTAAATTGCACGATAATCATCAATAAAGAGAGAAAGAGAGATAAAAAGTAGAAAGAGAAAAGGGCGGGAGAACTTTTTTCTATAATTCTTCGTGTCTCGTATTTGTACGCAAACGACGGAATATTTATTTTATTTTTTCCTACATTTATACGAATCTAAAGTTATGTGTTGACGACAAGGTAAAAAAAGAAAAAAAATTATATTTTTTTGAAAATGTCATATTTTGGGTTTCATACCCTTAAAAATAAAAAAAAAGTTGATTTTTTTTTTCTTTTTTTTATATACCGTACATCACATGATAATTTATTTTAATTTTTAATTTTTTTTTTTGTTATTTACAGTAACATAACGACTCGATAAAGATAGTAGCTGACTTCGTTTTGTACTTGGGGCCGGGGTTTTATTTTTAACCCTTCGGTTAATTATATACTTTACATATTTACAAGGAATTCATCCGCACGATTACACATTATAATAATTTTAATATATAATATTAATAATTCTCTGTATAATATATAATTTTTTTTTTTTTTTTATCAACACTTGACAAGTGTCATTTGAGACTTTAAATATTTAAATAAGAGAATAATAATCATTCAATAATGTAAAACAACAAAAAAACATTGAGTAACTGCATATCAATTTAAAAAAAGTTTTAAACTTTTTTTTTCATATCTTGCTGGTTTTTTTTTTTTTATCTAACTATGTGTACAATCCAATATATATATATAAATAAAAAGATTTATATTTAAATATATATGTATAAATAGTTTTTCTTTTTTTTTGTGTGTATGTGGTTTTTTTTTTTATATTGTTTACACGAATTACCATTGAGTGAGCATTAAAAAAAAGAAATAAAAATTTATGCATATATCAGAAAATGGTGGGCTGTGTCCTGAGCTACTGCCGACAATTCTGTTTCAAAATCACTTGGACTCATTCATGTGTAGTCACCTCGCCAAGTACCCTGCAACATTCAAAAAAACAACAACATATTTATGAGTTGAAATTTCATGAAGATTGTTTAAATTTAATTTGATAATTGGTGGATATTTTGAATCTGCTTGTTTTTTTATTTTATTGATGGATGGAAAATTAAAACTGGTTGGTCTTTTTGTTTTTTCAATTGAAAACAATTTATTGGAGACAATTTATTTGTAAAAATTATTAAAACTTACCATGCCATTCGTTGAGGCAAGTTGAAGACTCGATAGACTTGACATGTGATGTGAGTGAGAATGTGGATGTGAATGAGGATGAATTGATGGTGGTGCTGGTGGTGCAAAACCCTGATGTAGACCACCCGTGACACCGACACCTGGATGATACATGTAATGCTGTAGTCCAGGATGCATTGCATGATGATGCTGTGTTGTGCCTATTTTAAACAAATAAATAACATTCATAAATTCATTAAAAATATTCTAAATATTTATTTTATAAATACAAAAAAAAGTTGTTTAATTTATTTTTATATTTAAATATAAATTAGAGTCAACTAATTTAACTTGAAAGTTGTTTAAAGAAAAAAAATTTCATGATAAACTTACCCATTGGTGAGCCAAATCCAGTGTGAAATGGTTTGTTGTCCATATCCAAATGGCTACTTGCTTTGATCATGTCACCCATAACACCACCAAGACCTAGGCAACCACCAGATTTTTTCTTTTTACTTTTTGATGATAATTTACGATTTCTCGTTTGTATTCCTTCCTTCTTCATCGTCAATGGTCGGTTAACCTGCAACAGCAAATAAACAACAAATTAGATTTAAAAATAATAAAACTTGTAAAATAGAAAGAAAAATATAATAATTAAAAAATTAAAAATATGCAACATGTGATGTACAATTATTAAAGAAAATAAAATTTCAAACAATGAGCTGTACAGCCAAAGAACTTGATGTAATTGCAATATGCAAGTGAACATAATTTAAGTACATCATGGTAATAAATCGATCGATTGACAGCATGTATACGTGGGTAATGATTAACCACACGACAACCAATCAACACATTTAACAACATTTGTTTTCATTTTAATTTTCATTGTTTTAACATTTTTCATTATTTATGTTTATTTTATTTTTTATTTTTATTTACAAATGAACAAGCAGTATAACGTCAAGACTCAAGCTCCAAGGTTTTATTGAAAGACACATAGTTAGAGAGGAGGTCGAGTTGCAATTAATATAAATCCCTCAGATTCTTACTATATTTGTGTGTGTGTGTATTTATAAACTCGAATGACACAAGTAAAGATACGACAAGTCTACAATTAGCAAATCGACAGCCCTCGCAGGCGCAATTCGTCGTCGACAACGTCACCCGCGTTCCACCATGTCTCAGCCCTTTTTTTATTTTTTTTTTTTATATAAATGCAAGTTTATGTCACACTACTTTTCTTAAAACAAGCCAAAAAGTTATTTCAACAATTTTTTTTTTAATTAATTAAAATTGCCTCTGTTATACATCAAGAAATAAGGGTAATAAAAAAAAAAAATTAACACTGTCATTTTGTTGTCAATGTAATATTATTTTTAACTGGAGGAAAAAAAATTATTTAATAAAATAAAATCGTATTAAATTCTACAACTAAAATTACAAATATTTTTTGTTATTTAAATTTATTTAAATAAATATTACAACAATAAAAGAAGCAACTTTTTTTTTAAATTTTAAAAATAGAAAATTTATTTCAATTCAATTCAACTGTCAAGATTAAATATTTAATAAAAATATATTTATTAAATTAAGCAACTTGATGATATTAAATTTCAAAAATATATGTTATTGATTAAATTGTTTGTTGGCATCATCTTGTTTTTTCTACCGTAAACAGATTGGAGTATTTTTTTTTTTTTTTTTCGTGTGCAATACCAAAGTACAAAATATAAAATAAATGTACATATGCAAGTATATATTGTTGTACACCAAGAAAGACCCGAAAGACAGTGAAAAAAGTAAAAAAAAAAAATTACAAAAAAAAAAAAAAAGATAGTATAAGGCGGAGAGAATCTCTCGTCGAGACTTTGTAGTTGCCGCGACGTGACGCAACTGCCAACATGGAGAAAAGGTTCCCGGTATTATAAAGACTAAAGGAACGAAGAGGATAAGAAGATGCGTATGTGATGCGTCTCATGATTTCATTTTTTTTTTTTTATATTAATTTTTTTATTTAGTGTTTGTAACTTTTATACACCAAAAAACATTTTTTTTTTTTTCTTTTTTGTCTCACTTGCATTGCATACCACAAAAAAAAATTTTTTTTTAAATTACAATATAATGTTTTTGTTTGTTTTTTAATGTTATTTATATTTTTTTATAATTTTTCCAGTTAGCCCTCTATTGACCAGACGGTCAATGACTCGTTTTGGAATAATGCAATTGTGCGAATTTGTTAAATTAGCCGGCACTTCAGAGAGACAACTTCAAGCCGGAAGGATGAATCTTTATATTTTCTCAAATTATTTTATTATTTTTTATTTAAATTGTAATTTATTAAAAGTAATTATTTATTTATTATTATTAAACGAGTCGGGCGGTGTTCGGCTTCGCCGAACTTGGTTGTATATCTATTTTTGATTCTTCAAAAAATTAAAATCAAAAGAAATAGGTATGTAGAAAAAATTCAATTTCTACATTTTGATAAACCGGACAACATTAGGAACCAATGCATTTTTTTATTTCTTTTCTTCTCGATAAAATATATTGTTTGATCAAAAAAAACCCAGGAGATGATAAAACAATTCAATATCTACATCCTGGTGAACCGAAAACAAACATTACAACCTAAAGCAATATTTTTAATCTCTTCTTTTTGTAAAAATATATTTAATAATAAGAAAAACCCTGAAGATAATTGGAAAAATCATTTTGACCTCCTGGTGATCGTAAAAAGTGACCTAGGTGATTTTTTCCTGGACTTAAACCTTCCTGAGCTCAAACTGACTATCTATGTTAAATTTCATGTAAATCGGACTGATAGTTTGCGTAAAACTGCGTTTCCAAGGATCCGGCCATGTCTTTTTATTGTATAGATAAACAACTATTTTATTTATTTATTTATATTTTTGTTGAGCTAATATTTTTCCCCCTTTCCCACGAATAAAAGTGTTTTTTTTTTTGGAAATCGATGCAGACTTGCAGAGTTTTGTGAAGCCGTCGCATTGGATATATCATTGAACCAATTTGAATACAATGAGATGCTTTAATGGATACCAAGACCGATCGAGTTTGCGGGTGTCCAAATGTTGGAGGTGCAAACGAAAAGATACGTGAGTGAGACAATGTTATGGAGAATTTTAAATAAATAACAGAGAAGAATTATAAATAAGGTGAATTTTTATTTAAGACAACGACGATTGATGTGATCGCACACGATGCAACAGCACGCTTTCAGAATAAATTCATATACACACATACATATTTAAAATTTTGATATACATAATTTTCAAATAATATAAAAAAACATGCATTTTTACAGTGTGCATTTAATTTTGCTATGCAATACCATTCTATTGACAAATTTCATACCGGAAAAAAAAATTAATAAATTGTATTTTAATGCATGTTGACAAAGGTCTTTGTTATTTTTAAAATAATTCAATAATTTTCTCGAGTTTTAGCTGAAGAATAACAAAAAAAAAAAATGTACATTGTTTGATTCATCGATGAAAAATCTATACAGGCAGAACATAACGGTGTCTAGTTGAAAATAAAAAATATGCAAAAAAATATATGTGCGTTTTAACGACGGTACACCTACGGAATTTAAAAGGACCGGAAATTATGCTTGCGTGTGTTAAGTATTGAATAAATCAATCATTAAATTCTGTCATTAAAAAAAATATATTTTTTTAAAAAAATAAATGGATGTATATATTTAAAAATATCATTTAGATATATTTTAATACTTGTTAAATATATAAAATATAAAATCAAGATTAAAAAGTGACATACAGTAGCTTGAAGTATCAACTGTCTGATCACCAAGTTGAGATCATCTTCAAAGTGCAGAAAGTCTTAAAATTATAGTTTCTTATCTTTGGAAAATATCACGAGTGCAATGTACCAATGTTTCTCAGTATATTTCAAACTATATTTATATACATTTTCAAAAGCCATAAAAATATTATTTTTTTTTTCAAATAAAAGCAAGAAATATCAAGACAGGAAGCACACATATTCCAATTGCGATTATATCAAGTCAATATTTCAAAATTTAATCTGTAAATTTAGATGAAAAAAAATAGATGAGATTGTTATTTAAAATCTAGACTACATCTTAATTAAAAAATTCAATGAAATATCATAAATAAAATGATTAAATTATTATTTGATAATTATTATTTTTAATTTGATAAATTAAAATTGTCATCATGATTAAATTAAAATAAATAATAATAATATGTATTATGTAGAGTGAATAAAAAATTCCAGGAAATAAAAGTTTAAAAAAAGAGTTGAGGGTCACACGATCCAGAGATCCAGAATGGTGAATGTAACACTAGAAGATGGCAACTCGAATCAACCAGTTGGAAATCAGAGACCGCACTAGGACATTTCCAAGAAACAACTCGTCTCATTATTTATTATATTTTGTCCTCTTATATAAAAAAATACCTTTTTTCCAAACTTTTGATATTCATTATTTATGTTGAAACAAATATACGTTAAAAAATATATTTACATAGTTGAAATTGAATTTATAATTTTACTTTTTATATAAATTTTAAATCTTTTTTTTATACTTTTATGGCTTTTATACTGCAATTCATTTTAGTTTTATAAAAATTTCAAGTATAAGAAAATATGTGACAAGTATTTACTAGATCTAAATTTTTCAAAAAAAAATTTTAATTAACATTTTACATATTTCTCAGTTTTAAGGACTTTTTTTTATTTCCAAGAAATAACAAGTGACAATAAATTTAAACAACCCTTGAATAAATACTCGAATTCAGTATTCATAAAAAAAAAAAAAATAATAATAAAATACATGTAAGAAAATAAAAAATAATTAAAATAAATTTTAAAATATGCTTTTTTTTGCAAGTCAGAGGACAAAGCGAGGGAATAAAAAAAAAAATAAATATTTATTCAAGCGTCTTTCGTCACGACATCCGTTTGAGGTCACACACATAAAAAAAAAAGTGACTATTGTGACACAGGGGGAGTTGGGTGATTTGAAATCAACAACACAGGGAGAAGGGGTGAATTATAAATTTATTAAAAATTTTTTTCCAGTAAACATGAAACACGAGATTGTTTGTTCATCAAGAAATAATTGTTGCCTATACATTTTATAACATCATTTTTAATTTATATTTAAAAAAATAAAATCGAGGGGCTATTCATTGGTGTAGTCATGGTGTAGTAGCATGTAGTAAAGATGTAGTCACGTTTAGTTATGTAGTATTTGTACTTTTTTCACTACAACTTTTGTAAAAATATTTTTCCGAATTTCTTCGCAATTACTTTGAATTTCTCGGTGATATTACTCCGAATTTTTCCCATGTTGACACATGCGGAGAAATGAGGAAATAATTTTTTTCTCCGAAAAATACTAACGTGGAGAAATGTGGAATGAAATATATTCTTAAACTTAATAAAAAACTTAAAAAATATAGTTAAAATGTAGCAAATAGTGTAGTTATCATATTTTGTTGGTGTAGTCATTATTGTTATGTATAAAATGTAGTAAGTGTGTAGTACTTGTGTTTTTGACTTCATTTCGTAGTCGTGGTGTCACTAATTCTGCCGATCACTAATACCCCTCGAATGAAATAACTTTTTGAGTATGGATTTTAAAATGACTACATAAAAAATTAATTTGATCAATTTATTCATGTATATAAAAAAAGCTTTTTTGTTGGTTTTTTTTTTTTTATTTTTAAACATAAAAAAACTGTTCAATTGTGTTAAAAAAAAAAAAAAAAAAACTGACCACAAAGGCCTTATTCGGCAATTTATTCGACAAGTTCTTGGAGATTGCGGTTGAGACTTGAGTCTCTTGAAAGTAAAAAAAATACATCGTGTCGCAGGAGTATTTAACAACTGCGACAACAAAATAAAATTTTTTTTTTTCCTCATTTTTTTAAAACCCTTTTTTTGCGTTTAATTAATGATTACCGAGAAACGTGTCTGTATAGCAGCCAAATAAATCTCTATAAATTTATATTTTTCATTTTCTGAATATTGATAAAAATACACACAATGTTAAAATCGATTAATTTTTTTATTTTACACAAAAAAATAATAATAATTAATCATTGACATGTCACTTGAAAAAATCATATATATATATTTACTTAATTTTAAATTTTATTTCATATGATTTTAGGGTATAATTTTGGTATATTGAGTTGAGTGACCGTTGTGAAAATTTATTACTCAGTTGTTGATAATAATCAGTGAATATAAAAATAAAAATATATAATAATTGTCAGCATGATTTGACGATTAGATATATTTTTAAAAGGGGCCATAGTGTGTACGCATTTGAAACAGTAGATATGATTTTTAAGCTAGACTTGACAAATGTATGTCTGGCTTCTTGAGGCGAATCGACCAAGCCAATTAGCTATTGCTGATAATGAATCAGTTACTTGGTAATGTGCACGCGTGCTACTCTTCATCATAAAAAAATAAAAATAAATAAATAAAAAGTCTTTTATATATTCTTTAAAATGAAAAATAGAATTTTATTTTTATTTTTTTTTCAAATTATTTACAGAAGCGTAATAGATACAGGGTATTTTTCCGGATGCAAAAAATTGAAACGATCATTTCTTTTTCATTTTTTTTTTGTGACAAAAAGACCGGTCATTACGACAAACGATGAAAAAGAATTTTAGTGAAGTGTATAGTGTGTACACAAAAAAGAGAGGTTAAAAGGTCGTAATATATCGGGTTCGCTATTGTATCTTTCAAGTATTTTATTGTATAGAGTTTGTGCTGATGGGAACCTAATTCTTTTCTCAATTCATCGAGTATCAATGTCCCTATCGTGTATTAAAAGTATAGCAATGGTGACATCAAGGATACGAGAATTTCCTTTTGACGGAAATCGGTATAAAGAATGTAACAGTCTCTAGAAAATAATTCTACTAGAATTATTTATATTGTTACAATGGAGATCAAGTAATAAAAAAATAAATAAATAAAAAAATCACTGTCTTATTTTGGATACTCGATGAGTTTATTGAGGCAACTTCCGGTGTTTCCTGTGTCACACGCAGTTGATCACGCTCCACCCTTACTTGCCCATCGTCAGCACATCCGGTTTACGACACCTTAATTATTGATGCAACAAGAAAAGTCCCCTTGATAAAATACTGAACAGCAATTTTGCCAAAACAACCCTCTTAAATATTTTACTAACAAACTTGTTTTTTTTTTAAATTTATATTGTCTTTGTTTTTATGATGAAAACAATGTGATTTTATCACGTCTCTTCAACCTTGTATTCATATACAAGAGTTTTAAAATATTATTGTTGGATCAATATATGTATATGTACTTACGTTGTGAAGTTTGTAATAAAGGCCGCACGCGTTGCATACAGGCTCACCTGCCTGATTTCTTCGCCACAACGTCGTCGTTGCAGTTTTACAATTTGCACAACTTGTACCTGCTCTTCTTGCTGCACTTTGAAGTGACTGTAATAATAAAAAAAAATAAATAAATATTATTATTAAATAGTTGAATACATAATGTTCAATTAATCATAATAATAACCAGACAAATTTTTAATAGAAATAAAAAATATAAATGATTGATAGAAAATTTAAAAAGACTAAAAATCGATCGGTCAAAATTAGACAACAAAGTCAATGGACGCCTTGCAGTCTCTTCTTAATCCTTTTTATAATTTTTTTATTTTTTTTTATTTGACAATAAAGATTGAAGAGAAAAACGAGGACAAAAACTCATGACTCCGATATATGCTCGTATTTCAGTGTCCCGTTAAAAAGAGATATCCAAAATGAAAAAAAAAAAAATGAACAAAATCTTGACACCTGTGCCCCCGAGTGGCAAACACTTAACTAAAAAGGTCTATTATCCTTTAAAATCCAATAGCTTATTTACCTTTTCCCACACACTCATGCTTAATTTTTTTTTTATATTTTCAGTACAACCGAAAATGGTGCAAGAGGTAGAGAGATGATTTTAGACTTGGATCAGGTATAAAGCCAGCCACTTTTCATCAAAATAAAAGAATCAAAAAAAAAAAAAAAATAAGAGAGAGAAAAGGAGGAGAAGGATTGCCCGATTTAAAATCCTCATTCCGCTCGACCCAGCCCAGTGACTGGACCACTTAACCCCCAAGATGACATGGTACATTTGACGTCGACCCAAGATGCATTCCAATCATATACACATACATTGCATGGAATCACATATTCACATGTGTACGTACATGGATAAATAATAATATAATAAAAAGAGAGAAAGGTATGGATGAGGTCGCTGATGCCAAGTATTTATTATGTGTCACTGCTATATACATGTATATGATATTAAATTCATTGGCATATATATTCACTGTGTATCTATCAAGCTATTGTAAATGTCCTTCAATGCAACCAGTGTATATGTTTTTTTTTTTTCGATCACGCGGGAGTTATTGGTATTTTATTGAGCGCCTCTTTGATGACTCGTATAAATATATACATACACGAGGTGTATATCAAAATATCATCAATTTCCAAGAAAATTTTAACAAAAAAAAAAATATAAATTTTAAATTATTTATCATTTATTTAAATAGATATAAAAATAGTAAAAATAAAAATGTCAAAATTGATTGGCCATTTTTTTTCTTCGCTCCAGTTGTTAATTTTATTTTAAATGAAAATTTATTTGAGTTTAAAAATTCTATGTAAATTAATAAGCAAATTGATGTTTATAAAAATAATAAAAACAATAAATTGAATAGTATAAAAACATGTAGAAAATAAAAAGAATATTTTCATTTGAAAAATGCATATTTGGTTGGTCTTGCAATTCTTTGAATTGATGGTGACGGTATGATTACAGCTAAGGGTTGAAAACGTCTGTGTGTAATCATGCTCTATCACCAGGATCTTATCAGTGTTATAAACCCAACCAGTGGCAAAAAAAAAAGCAAAAAAAAAGGGTCGACGAATATAGAATTTTCCATTGTAAGTTTCTATATATGTGTACATAATATAAAGAAGACTCTGCACTCTGATTGGTTCAAATAAAAACCAAATCAATACCAAGTCCACCTCATCAATACATGTACACATAAAATTTATCATGTTCTAGATCTTTGACACCCTGATAATTCATTGATACAGTTGTCTGTGTGTGTGTGTGTGATGTTGGCTGGTTTTGTTATTCACATTTGAAAAACTTTTTCTTTTTTTTTTTTTTCAAATCTTTGTAGTGAAACAACTAATGGTTATTAAAACTGACATCTGATGTATTTTTTTTAATCTCTTTTAAATTAAATGGGAATTGATGTTTTTAAAAAATTATCTAAATTGCAAATAATTAATTTAAAAATAAACAAAATGTAAAATAATTTAATTAATTTACTTTATTTAGTTGAATAAATTTTATTAAAAAATTTAATCGATAATGAAAATAAATATAATTTAATAAATAATGCAAAATAATAAGTAAAAGTCAGAGGATTTATTATGCAAATTATTGGTTATTTACCATCGAGGAACGATTGAGTGCTGGATAATTGCCACTGGTGTGTATATATACATTTAAAGTTGTAATTTTTTTTTTTTTTTTAATTTATTTTCATATTTATAATATTGTATGGATGAAAATAAATAAATAAAAAAAATTAATGTAAACCGGTTGCAGTGTGTCTTCCCAGACATACCGAATATGACATTTGTAAATTTATATTTTATAATTTTAAATATTATTTACAGTGAGAATAACAGATCCACGTGTCACTTTCACAATTCTCAAACTGGATTGAAAAACAAAAATTTAATACTATATTTAATAATTTAAAAATAAATATAAAAATACAACTAGAACACCAGCGTTGAATATGAAATTTATAAATTTAAAAAAAAAACAACAATTCATCTGTATATTATAAATTCTTGTTATAAAGAGATGAATCGATTAATTGATTGGCATAGTAAGCATAAAAGTGAGGCCAATGAACGTGGATATATATATTAATTGCCGCATCAATATGATCATTTAAATTAAACCAATCAAAATGCAAGATTATTAATTACGCGCAATGACTTGTTATTAAGAGCATAACAGGGGGGCGTATTTAAAAATATATATATTTGATTCGTCACAATATCTAATAACTTTTTTTATTTTTTCATCTTGATGTATTTATTAATTTTCAATTGAAAAAAAAAAAAAATAGCTGTATAAAATTTATTTAAAATTATTTCTACTTATTATTTAAAAAAAAAAAAATATAAAATTTAAGCTTTAAAAAATATTATTTTATACTTAAATATTGTAATTTATTTATAATAATAAAAAAATAAAAATGATTAATTGAAAGGTAAATGAAAGTTGTGTGGGAGATTCTTAATAAATCCAGTAATTAAAAACAGTATCCAGCAATAATTAGTGAGCATCATTGGATTCTTGGATGAATGTATACAGTGCAAAGGGGATGAATCGATTATCGAGTATATAAATAAAATTAAAAAAAGGAAAAAAGATGAGAGTAAATTATCTCAAATATATATACATGTATATAGCAAGTTTGTAATGCGCCAAGTTAAACGAGCGCTTACGAGCGAGGCCGCGCAGAGAGTGCAAGATAAGTATCTCTATCCTTGACTAAATCGTGACTAGAAGCCCTCTTGGTTGGGGCAACGCGTGTCCTCTCTCAACTATATACATATATATATTTCTGAGGACTCAGTGCATTATCACGGATATATGTATACAGTGGGCAACATTGTTTTAATCTTGATACAAATTGCTTAAGTATATCCATGATTTCACTGTCCAGACATATTTTTTATTATTTTATTCAATTGTCAATTTTATATATGCAACACATTAAATTATTTAAAATTTATAAACAAATATTTTAGAAAATATAAATTAAATTAAACTTGTGTAAATTACATGTAAAAATTTGTAAATAAATTTTTTTTTTTCTTTTAAACTTTATATTGAATTAAATAAAATTATAATGTTAATAAATAATTGAATAATATTACAAAAAAATTGAAAAACTTTATTTTAAATTTTTTAATAATAAAAGAAATTATAAATTGTGAATTATATTGTTATTTTAGTAGACAGAGTGAGCAATCAAGTAAATTTTATATTGATTATCTTGGACATTTTTATTGTTGTACATAAAATTATTATTCTGGCACCAATGACAAATAGTGTATTGATATTTTTTTTATTTTAAAATATATATCAAAGTGTATGATGCTGTAAAATTAACATTGAATATCGTCAATGAAACTTGGTATATATGTGTATTACTGTGAAGAAATTTACTTTGATAATATGTACAGTAAAGTTGTGTGTATATGAAATTTTTTATATATGTATTTAAAACATGTGCACTGGAGTCTGTGCAACTTGTGACAAGCAGTGATACCACATTCCTAACACTAGGCTATTTGCTTGGCTGTATTGGTAAACAGCAGTCTTACAATCACTCGTTTATAAATTGAAAATTTTATATTTATTTTGTTTGTTTTAAATAAATTATTAAATTTATTTGTTTTTTTATATTACAAGTCAATGAGTTTTATTTTTAAATGAAATTTAATTTAATAAAATTTGTTTATTGAATTTTTTTTTAGTTGAAAATATCTGTAATTTTAAATAATATAGGGAATTAATTTTATTATAAATTATATTTTTTACAAATATTAATTTGTCTGACAAAAATAATTTATACTACTTAAAAACAAAAAAAAAAATACACGATTAATCCACAACAATGAAGTTGCAACTTGACCAAAGTTATTACCAAATAAAAAATAAAAATAAAAAAATTTTGTATGTGTATTTTGTTGGTATAAAAATTCCATACTGTTTTATACTTGAATTTATTTAAATCTCCAGCAATGTTCGACTCATGTTTGACTTTTTTTTTCACCCAAGATATCCAAAAAAATAAAATAAAACAAATTTAAAAAGTAAAATAAAAAACACTATAATAATATCAAATTTTGTCAAAATTATATCTCTAAAACTTCCATTAAATTTAACAATTAAAATAAGATAATAAATCAACTCAAATTAAATTTAAATTATTATTTTAAATATATATAAAAAAAAAAAAAGAGATAATAATGAAGAAAAAAATTAAAAATGATAATATTAAATGTGTCAAATGTTCGACTGGCTGGGCAAAAACAAAGGTGTTGTTGTCTCGAAGAAGACAATTATTATTCGCACACTGACGAGGACAAAAATTTAATGCATCCAGGAAGTTGTGCCTGGATGAAGACGTGTGTGTATATAAATCCTCAACACTCTCCGTTACAATGGACGTTGCATACACCATTCTCACACACACACACACACACACACACAAAAAAATTCTCTTGTCTATAATAAATTACATCATTTTAATTTCCATTAAATAAGTGAATCAATTTTATCCATCTTTTTTTTCTCATTTCAAAATCCATTAATCATTTAATGCTTCTTTTTTAATTTTTTTATTTAATCTCACCTGTTTGTATTTTCAAATAAATTGTACAAAAATATTCACTGTTGAATTTTGCTTCTTAAATTTTTTTCAAACTAAATAAAAAACATTTTAAAAAAAATATTACGTGGGCAGTGAGTTACGAGGTTTTACCCCCCTGAGTGTTTTTGGCACATTCAAAATGAAAAAAATAAAAAAAAAAAAAATGAGTAAAAGTTTAAGGTGAATCGCTTTCGCTCCTCATTTCAATGGATTATAAATAAAATATATATTCAGGCTACTGAAACCTTACTCCTTAGTCAGCTTTTGCCCTCTTTTTTTTTTACTTTTTTTTTTATGCCAACCCTCTTTATCGTGAATACAGTCAAACGAGATATTCCAACACTCATTCGCGTTGTTCTTCGCCGCAGGACGAATTGACTAGTGTTATTTTTTTTTTTTTCTAAATTTTTTTTCTCCAAATCTACTACTTGCAAATGTTGGATTTTTTTTTCACAATTTTTATGATAATAACATCGTTGACATAAAACGATTAATAAATTTATAAAATATGTTTTTTTTGGAGTTTAAAAAAATATATATTTAGCAAGTTTATAAACGATTGTGACAACAAGTAAAATAAATGGACATTGGTGACACTCTCTAGGCTGTGTTATTTCATGTATCACCTTACTATTTCTACAATTTATATATTCGGTATATAATATCCTTTATTTAAAAATATATAATAATAATAATATGTGAATATAAGTATGGCATACACACGATGTAGAGTTACTAAACTATGACGCACCTATTTTACCTGACACACGTTCAACTTGGTAACTTTATTTTCTCGTGGCATATTGTTTATCATGTTAATACTCGTTCCGTTTCGTTCAACATTCACCTACTTCTGTGTATAACTAGGAAAATAAGTTTAATATTTTTCAGCATTGAAATAAAAAAAAAAAAAACAAATATTTTATTCAATTGAATATAAGTGAAAAAATAAATAAATATTTTATATATTAAATTTGAATAGAAACAGATTTGTTTTTGAGTGGGATTACAATATTTAAATTTTTTCATGCTTGACTTGATTTGTAGATATAAAATGATTATAAATTAAAATAACTAGAGATCACTGTCCTCACTGCGACTGATTTTACAACTCGCACATCATACAATCATCAAAATAAATAAATAAAAAATTTTTCTATTTCTTAAATTACGTCATTCTTACGTCTCGTGTCTCATCAAAAATTATAATCAACTTTTTAATTACAATTTATTATTGACAATTAAAAACACTAGATAATGTATTAAAAAAAAAAAAAAACAACTTGCGATAATTTAAAATAGAATGAATAAAAAATGTTAAGTTGTATTTTAATTTATAATTGGTACACCAGGATCCTGAGAAATATTCAACTATTCAAACGCGTTATAAAGAATTGCAACTTGAAAATAAATATTATTATTGTTTGTGGTTTTTTTTTCGAATGTAAAGGTGTGTGTGGAGATATATTTTTAGAATCTTCAAGACATATTCAGCAAGTTGCATGTACAAATGTAATTGTGTTGATAAATCTTGTTGCAAAATTAAAACTCACATACACAAAAATTAGCGATAAGAAAATAGTGTCTAATTATTGGAAAATCATGAAACTTGTTGAATTATTTTGTCGAGTCAAATGATGCATTCAAGAGGATAATAATTTTGACTTCATTAGACAAATATACATATGTGTTTTGAATTTTCTTCTCTAAGTAAAATTCTACTAATTATTTTTCAAATAAATAATTTATAAAATTTATTTTTAATTTTTGATATAATAATAGTTGAAATTATAATTTATTTAATAATAAATATATTATTTATTTAGTTTATTTTTTTGTGCAAATTTTATTGTATGCATTCACGTGTTCTAGTGAACTTTTAGTTGTGCCACACCCAAGAGCCTCGATCTACTACGCGCAAGGCTGGACACCCGCATCTTTTAAACATATAAAAATTATTATCTTTTTTATTTTAATTTACAGGATCTATATATTATTTAAATTTATATATTTTGTGATTTTTAAACAGCAAAATAAGCCTGTTAATAATGCAATTTATTAAAAAATAATAAACAATTAAATACGCTTGATAAATTGATAATAAAAAAATTTATTTTCAAATGATAAACACCGCATTATCATCATGAGTAATTAAATTTGATTTATATCTGTTTATTTTTCCAATTTTCATGATTTTCATATGTGATTAACTGATTGGATGCGATAAAATAGAAAATATTTGTTTTAAAAATCCATTCAAATTGTAAATCAACTATAGAAAATATAACAATTAAAAATACAAAATAATAATTAACTTTTTTAATATTTTAATTAATTAATAAATAAATACTGTCATCAAGTTATGAGTTTGACAAAAGATTAAAAGGTTAACGATGAATAAATAAAATAATGTTTATTTAAATTTTAAGTGGCACTTTGGTACAGTTATATTTAAACATATATATTTATTTATTATAATGTTTCATAAAAAAAATAGTGATGCAAAGATTTACTATGTATATAAGAGAAAAATAAAAATAATATCTAAAAACTAATGGCAATAGCTCAACACAACGATAGTGTAATTCATGTTAATGTCAGCTATAACTTGCGGCGTATAAATTATCGTTCGGCCGTGGAATATAAAGTTCCACGTATGAATTTAAAAAAAAAAAAAAAAAAAAATACACATATATATTTGATACCTGAATTTAAATCTCGAAAACTCTATCATCATCATCGTCGCCATCGTCATATAAATATATTTAAATAAAACAAAAATATATTGTTCAAAATTATATCAAAAAAAAAAAAATAAAGTAAAATATAATTATTTACACTTATAAGTGGCATAAATTTATTTATTTATAGCATCATTATGTTGTCTGTATTGTTGCAAAGTATTTTAATTCCTCCAGGCATTAAAATCAACTTTCATCAATGCTCGATTCAATTTTTTTTTTACTACAAGTATAATGCTGATGTATATACAAATAAATTGTGATAAATTTTGATTATAAATTGTTGATTTATATAAAATAAATTATTGCAAATATCTTCGTAGTGTGATATAATTTTCATTAATAAAAAAAACCCATGAACAAGTTAGTTATTTTTTTTAATTTTTAATATATAAAAAACATAGCAAAAAATAAAAAAAAACTAGTTGATAATAAGAAAACATTTGTAGGATCACCAACAGCGAGCCAAACAAATTATTGTTTGAATGCAAAGACCACCCCGCCTTCTAATATTCACGCTCAGAAGTTTTGAGATTTATGCCGTTCCAGTGAGGCGCCTCGTTTGAATCTTAATCGAGCCGCATGCTTTAAAATTTTGTCTCTGTTTTTTTTTATTTCTCAGTGGCACTCTTCATATATAGTATACATATTTTTTTTTAGCTTCTTTATGTTCACATCCAGTGACTCGTCACACACACATTTATCCATACAACCAGCTGGAGGGTAACAAGTACCAGCCAACATAATTTTGTTGTTGTGGAATGTCATCCTGGCAATGTACGTGAATCAATGTCGAATATATAAACTGACATTTATCCGCTTCACTAAAGTACTTATATATACATACACTATATTCTTCTAATTTTATATATATACTTTGAATATATATAAACTTCCCAAGACTCCTCGTTAAAGACTCGTGACTAATTACACCTTAATTAATTGGCTTCATTCTCAAGATATATAATAAGTTTATTTTTTTTTCTTGTTCTTTTTATGTGTGTGGATATATTTTTTATATACAATTTTTTTAAGTACAACACATTTACAGTTTATACATTGAACATATCATGCTCTCACCAAACTACTGTACTTTCTTTTTGTATTTATACATATTTATTATACTCAATTAAGAATTAAATGATAATTAAAAAGAATTTTTTTTAATTTATTAAATCAAAATTCGTTACAGTATTTTAACGCCTGATTTAAAAAAATTATTTCAAGACTATCTTGTCAATCTTTAGATTGTTTTCTTGGTTTTTTTTTTTTTTTT